>CALNHX010002872.1:0-165411 GCA_940337035.1 Agriotes lineatus
TTTTGAAATTTCATACCATTCTTACTACGTGTAATATGCTAGTAAATAAAATATTGTATGTATTAAGGGTGATATTCATGTTCTTTACCTTCGAAACCTCAGGAAAAAAACATATTCATATCTCCCTTAACGCATAAATATTTATTTTTACCACAGTATAAATGAATGGTTGCTAAACTACTGATCCAAATACTGTTATTGAACGAAAACGGACATTTGACAGTTGAACGAATTTATCAGTAATCTAATAATGTATTAAGGGCGAATAGTTTTTCCGGTAATTTTTTTACGAATATTTGTCCTTTTGGCAACGTCACGAGACAAACTAAACTGATCAAATTTGTCATAGCTAGTTTATCGAAGGAAGTTGTCAAAAAAAAAACTACAAATCTTGAGTTAAAAATTGTCCGAGCAAAATCATGAGTCTGAAATATATTTTGTGGACTACGGTAATCGCTCAGTGAACAAAATACTCGATTAAATGAACAATTCGTATATATGAACAACCAAAACTGTACATTATAAATTCAAAAAAGCGCACAAGAAAATAAAATTCAGCCAAAACTAACTAGCTACCTCATAAAGCAAAATTAATTCGTTTTTATACATCTTAATACGTATTAGTGTTCATTTATACAATGTATTCAGGTTAATAAATACAATAAATCTATTTTAAACTGTAAACTCGATTTAGTTGTATGCACAAGTTCACATAATCGAGCAATTACTGCATTTCTCAATCGCTTCATTATGTATCAGTAGTCAGTACGCAACTAATATGGCATTTACACTGGCGTGCAATGACAGTTTAAATTGCGTTTTTGAAATACTATCTTGATTAAAACAACATTTGGAGGCTGCCATGGACACAAGTGATAAAAATAAACTGATAAAATTACAAGAAAAAACTTTGGTTTTTTACAACTATAAAAAAGCGTGATTAATTGCATTTTGAAAAATAATAGCATGCGATTGAATAATAAGAGATGTAAAAATTAGAATGCAAAGCGTATTCTCTGCTTTAGCAACACCTTTTAAAGATTTATGATTCGACCCCTGCAAGCAGATGTGGATTCTGTATCCATCGGCATCTTTATGCATTTAAGTACACGCCATCTGTGATATTATAGCTGAACTTTCCGACTAGTAGTACGTAGCCATTTTCATAGCTGAGTAAGAAAAATTAGCTTTGTGAAGGCAAATTGGCGTTATTATTGCAAGTACTTCATTTAAAATTTGGAATTACGTTTTCCAATGCTGTCTTAACGGAATAAAACAAAAAGTATAGATTTATCGTTGGACGGAAAAAATTTAAACTTCATTTTTTTCCTAAAATAGTTGGAATTTTAATTTGAAATTTGGTCATGTCCTAATTAGATATGTGCTTTAACAGAAAATAACGTTCTGATAATTAACGTTTAGTCGGAATGCATGATTTGTCCGTTTAAAAATAGACCTGCATTTTTCACCTGCTGCCATATATCAGTGAATATCGCAAGGGGCGCGCTTTTAAAAATGTGTGAGGATTTTTCTATTGCAACATTGAGGCTATGTATAACCTCAAACTGAGAAAAACATCATCTAATTAAATAGACAGCTTTACTGCCAACTTAAATGCCAAATTTCCATGGCCTCATATTAATGCCAAGAGAATGTAAACGGAATATACTGGTCATCCCAGTTAAATAATGAAAACATCCCTTTAAGTGAACTTGTAAAAAATTTAGGTTTACTTATGGATCAAAAACCAAATTACTCTATCTAAATATGTCGGAAATTCCAGCAAGGTAGCATATCTAACCCTTAAAAGTTTATACCACTCTTGTGACTACCTGCCAACAGAATCTAAAATTAAAATAAGCGACTCACTAATGCTAAACTAATTAAATTATTTTGACACAATTTACAGTTCATGTCTACAGGTGGTGTAAAGAGCTAAAATACTTTTGCTATAATTTAATTTTGTGTACCAGCCCACTCATTCCAATTAATAAACAAGTGAGAAACTGTATGTGTCTCTATACATCACAGTGGATTATTTGAAGAGTTGTAGTAACCACGTTTCTAAAATATACAGGGTGACACAGCGAACAATAACAGCCCATAACAATTTTATTTATTAGAATTAAATTCTGAAATTTGGGTGATGCATTTATCATAAGGACAACCTTTTGATGGCTAAATAAAACTAATTTTTCCACTTCCGGTTTAACCAGAAGTAACCCCTGAATTTTAAATTGCACTCTGTATATATTTTTAGCCTACCTGAACCGCTACAAAATTCTCTTTTCAACCGTGTGTCACAACTTGACATTTGATTTCAAAATGACTGCCAAAATGAATTTTTCTACCAAACTCTTAGTTGGCCATGACATGACACTTGCAAATTATCAGCATGTAAAGGATGTTGAGATGTAAAAATTAAGGTGTAAAAATATTTGTGATTTTGATACTTTTTATCTAATTAATAAGAGGTATGAATAAAGGATCATTTTTCAACTTTTAGAAATGCATTTGTTTAACGCTTAATTTCTCAAAATTCAAAATAGGAAAGTCCAATTTTTATTTAATGTAACTGTAGAACAAATATTTTCTGTTTCATATAATTTATCAGAATCGGTATGAACAACTTTTTTTATTATTAAAAACGCAAAATTATATATATCTACATTGTTTCCAAAATACGTATATTATTACTATCAAAGCAAGCCAAGTAGGCTGTGTAACATCCTAGCATTATTATTGATGTTAAAAACGTTAAACAATTCTAGAGGGCTATGGATAGAATATGGCTGCAAAAGTTATATCATTTGTTTTGTTTTCTCTTGTTTAGCATTATTCTGTCAATTTATTTAAAGTATTTTGGCTTTTAAAAGAATATTCGCGATATTATTTATTGTTTTAAATTATGTATTCTAGAGATGAAAAAGTTGATATGCTCTTAATTTACAATGAGGTGAGAAAAAATAGTAGAGCGCTTGCTCGACTGTATGCGGAAAGAAACCATCCTGCAAATAACTATTTTTGGAGATTTGAAGAAGAATTTAGACAAGAACCAGATTTAGAACAGAATGACTTGATTATCGACGAGCAAACGGAAGTAAATGTATTAGCAAAGGTTGAAGTGGATCCAACAGTTTCTGTACGACAGATTCAGGGTCAGATTGGTGTTAATCGAGAAACGACCCGCCATATTTTAAAAAAGCATTTGTGTACAAGTCCTACAAATACCAACTACACCAGCATTTGCATCAGAATGATTACCAAAGAAGGAGGAATTATTGCAATTGGTTTTTAAATAGGTATGACTTAAACAATAATTTCCATCACTCAATTCTCTTCTCTGATGAATCTCAGTTTACTAATTTGGGTCGATTTAATCAAAATAATACCCAGTATTGGGCTCAAGAAAATCCAAGGGTTATGAGAGAAGGTGCGTACCAAGAGCGATTTGGTTTCGTCTGGTTAGAAGTAATTGATACAAGAATAACTGAACCAATAATTTTCGATGGTCGATTAACGTCCGAGAGATATTTAGAATTCTTACAAACAGAAGTTAAAGGTTTTCTGCAAGAATTACCTCCTAATGTGGATCAAGTAATACCGTGAATTATTTAAACGAAAGGTTTGGCAAAAATTGGATTGGTACAAATGGTCCCAATAGGTGGCCTCCAAGATCTCCGGATCTTACCCCACTCGATTTTTTTATATGGAATCACCTTAAGGAAAAGGTTTATAGAACTCCAGTAGTAGATCGAGAAGACTTAGAATTCAGAGTTAGGAGGGCCATTAATAATATAAAAACAGCAACTTGAAAACGTGCTTTTAGCAACGGTTAGGAGAACTCGTCTATGTAGAGATAAAAACGGACAACATTTTGAACATTTACTGTAATTTTTTTTTGTATGATTATTGTTTAGTGCAGCTTTGTGTTATAGTAGGTTAAATTTTTAATTAAATTTCTTTGTGTTGTACCGAAAAATTGTCTTTTCATTCCATGGATCTCTAGATATGTTTAATACTTTTGTTATCCCTATGGTGGGGTATTAATGCCTACTTGAGGCATTATTGTTATAATTTTTAGGCTTGCTCGCTTGCTTATTATCGCGCGTTATTTTACTGTCATTTTGGACAAATGTCACATTGACAGTATTATACAACAAGCCATACTTAAAGCGGACCTGACCAAAAACTGCAGATTTTTTGTTTCGTCCAGTTCCTTATGGTTAAATAAAGAGAGAAAATTGTTACGTCACAGCAAAAGAGTAATGTGTAGACCTTACCTCTATTATAAGTATTTACGGATCATTGCAGATATATGTAATTTTACGTTTTTAGTCTAAAACTCAGTTGTTCATACAAACTTTAATAAATTGTATGATAATGTACATTTTTAACATTTCTATAAAATAAAAATTATAGTTTTCTATTCTGGATTTTGAGATATTAAGCGTGAAATAAATGCATTTCCAAAATTTTAAAAATGGTCCTTTATTCCCAACTCTTATTAATTAGATAAAAAGTATCAAAATCACAAATATTTTTACACCTTAATTTTTACATCTCAACGTCCTTTACATGCTGATAATTTGCAAGTGTCATGTCATGGCCAACTATGAGTTTGGGAGAAAAATTGATTTTGGCAGCCATTTTGAAATCAAACTCGCGGTTGAAAAGATAATTTTGTAGCGGTTCAGGTAGGCTAAAAATATATACAGAGTGCCATTTAAAATTCAGGGTTACTTCTGGTTACACCAGAAGTGGAGAAAAATTCGTTTTATTTAGTGATCAAAAGGTTGCCCTTATAATAAATGCATCACCAAAATTTAATTCTAATAAATAATAATGTTATGGGCTGTTACATGTCCGTTGTGTCACCCTGTATAATCAAATCCTGGCCATGTTGAAAAACTTCAATGTAATTCACTTTAAAACACCTGTGTATCACCTGATACACTCATAAGTATTTGTTATAACTTACTAGACTGTTATATTTATTTTTATATTTATTAATTTAGCTAAATATTTAATGTAATATTTCACTATTGAACTTGATTAAGTATTTTTTTCGATATCGTTTTGCAAAATAAACGAGTTACTATTATTATTGTTAAATATAACACTAATGTAATACCAACCTTGATTTAGCTTCCCTTTTGTCATCCTTATCTGGCTCAGGTTCTACCAAATCTAAACTATCAAGTATATTCGTCTTCTCGCCTCCTGTTAAAGTATCAAGCTCCGGGTCAGCATACTCCAAAATGTTAAAATCAGCTCCCATTTCAGCTAAAATATTTTAACTGTAAAATAACCAGCCATTAATTATTCCACTAACCATACCCAGCAATTCATCATCGTCCTCGCCCAAACCACCCAGTATATCGCTAACACCTTGAAGTTCTACCATGGTGCCCGTTTCCTGCTCCAACTTTTCAAGTTCTGCTGTAACATTATCTGGAATTTCCTGATCGTTAGTTGCATTATCACTAGAAGAAGGAGCAGGTGCGTTTGTAGATGAGGGTTGCTGCTGTCCCACGGCAGACCTTGGAGTAATATTCGCCTGTGTTGTCACAACCGGTGCTTGACCAGGCTGGCGTGCTGCTTGAAGTTGAGCCTGTTTCTGCAAAAGTTGCTCGTATTGCTCTAAGTTGGATGGCCGACCTGTTGCAAGAGAGGCAAAACGAGGAGGAGCTCCTGCTTGAAACTGCTGTTGAAGGTTTGATGGTGCAACTCCACGTTGCTGTAAAAATGTACATTTAAACATCTCTCTCAACAACAACAACGGAGGAGGAGGAAAAGAGAGAGATTCTCTCTTTTCCTCCTCCTCCGTTGTTGTTGTTGAGAGAGATTGCCCCTTGCAATCTGAGCCCCACGACTGCACCCGGCTGCCTTAGCAGTATTCCACTGCCAGACACAGCAGCCCGAGGCCGCGCAATTCCAGGAGGCAGTGGATGCCTAAACGTCGTGTCTCCAGTTGTGGGAGTGACACTACCCTGTTCAGACTCTTGAGACAGTTCGGTGGGTGGCCAAACCCGCTGCTGTCCCTTTCCGGGAAGAAGCTGCTCGTCAAGTTTCTTAAACTGCTGCCTCTGAAGCAAGTCTCGCAATTGGCGATTAATTTCGTGTCCCTCCCCTGGCCGCAGCACGGGGTGCGAAAATGCCTGTACAGTAGGACGAGGTGTTGTGAATTGCAATCTAGGTGTAGTTGGCAAATGAGTGACAGGCTCTGGTGGTGGTTTTGGATGAGCAGGTAGTGGTGGTGGGTTGTTACTGTCGGTTGAATGTAGCAAGTTGGTTGCAGATGGAAGTGAAGTTGCAATGTGAAGTGACTGCGATACTCTCACTGGAGTAGGTAAAGTCGGAGGAGTAATTGGGGTACCTTTGACGTTGATGGGAAAGAACTGGGGTGGAGCTGAGGAGGGAGAAGAAGCAGGGCTTATTTGCTGTGAAGTAACTTGTAGTACACCTACTTGCTCAGCTACAAACGGTTGAGCACCATCTGACAATGACCGCTGAACACTCGCTATTGCTATAAAGAAATAAAATATTAAATGATGGATTTTACAAAGTAGATGTGGAAAAAAACATTCAATTTAACTAATCAGGATGTTAAATAACTAAATCATTAATATAGTATATACATTTACACTTGTATGACTTATACTTTTGAAGAGTTTGCCCAATAACTGATTAAATGAAGGATATGTAAGATTATGAAGTCAGCACCAATGAAAATATTGAAAAATATACACCTCCGGACATATATCTGGAGATATATTTAACATTTGCAGTTCGAAGCTGATGTCGTAACTCAAAAATGTCCGGAAGTTCAATTACTATCTTTTTTCAGTATATCAATATATGTACTGCACTGTAATAGGTATATATACAGCATTACAATCTTTTAACTTCATAAACGATATACTTAAATCGCATCACGGAATATTCCAATTCTGAAAATGCAAATTGTACTTGTTCAATTAGAAATATTTATGGGTATGAAACTTTAGACATTTCAAACTTCCCTTAGTCATCGTTAAATTCTTTATAACCAATTAAAAATCTATTATTACCTACGACATTTAAACGGAGCAAGCAACTCCATATATTAGGGTCAATAATTCAACAGGTTTAATTCGACTTAATAACCAGTAATAATATAGTTTTAATTGATTGTTGTAAAGAATTTAATAAGAACTGAGCAAGGGTATGCTTTGCAAGCCATAATTACTTGGTCTCTTGAGGCTGGAGACCGGCAATCTCCTATGATTATCTACTACGAATAGTCACTGATCCTTGTAACCCAGATCAGTATATTTATCTATGACATTTGGGATTTTGATTTGAAAAACTAAAGATTTTCTTTGATGAGATTACTAGCTGATAAAGGAAATTGTTAGATTTGACATTTGAAAGCATGTAAAATGTTGTTTGACTAACATAATAATTACAGTAACTTAATATGAGACAGTGGCGACAATAGAGTGTATTCTTTTTTATTGGTCGCTCGAATCACGTGGTATCGGCCGACATTAAGAGGCACAATTTGATGCTTTTGTTTTCTTTATAGTACAAAGGAAAACATTCACATATAGACCTGCTGTATCTCCATTTCACCCCACATAATTATTGAGGTTATGCTATAATATGTAACGTCACATGATCCATGTGACAACAATGTAAATTATTAAAGAAAAAGAAACAAATGCAAGCAAAGACAAGGGTGTGCTATATTGTGATGAAATTTTTTTATGTCGCATGGAAGTGGAATTTTTATATTCTATTATTTCGGTGTTTTCTTAAACCAATATTGATACATATTAAATATTAATTAGGCAACAAGTTTAAAAGTACAATACTTTTAATTTTGATATCATCGCCTTCTATAATCTTTATTTTATAAAAAATTCGCTTCAATTTGCCTCAAAATGGCGGAATTTTAATAATTATAAGAAATGGCTAGAGGAAAAATCCATCCCGAATTTGCCACCTCGAAGTGTTGTAGTGATCAATAATGTCTCATACCACAACGCTTGCAGAAGTATCCCACCTCGGTAAGTAAAGTAGGTTTTTTTCCTATATAAATTTTCAAGGTCAAGATAAAATTGGCAAAACTGCTTTTTTTAAATTATTAGAAAATTTATTTTCGTTAGGTTTTTCTGTAAACGACTTGTCACTTTGACATTTAAAATTAAATTGTCAGTTTTTCTTTTTTAAAACTGAATACGCGTAAAAAAACGGAATCTTTTAAAATTAAATGTAGTGAAGTGTGCAGAGGAACTGTTCGATCTGCATCTTAACACACCAGAAGAAGACGTTTACGAAAGATTAGCAAGAGATTTTGATGTACCATCGGTAGCAGAAAAAACTGGTACACATTTTGGAACAGCTCGTTTTTAGTTGTGTAATTACAGGTTTGCCTCCAATTATTTTGTAGGTGACATTTCAATTTTTCTGACAGTGTCATTAGAAACTTCAAATGCCTCAGTTAAATAATTATCAAAAAGCTATATATAATAAGTAATAGATTACAAGAAGGGGCAAGTATAAGAAGAATTGCAAATGAGATTGGCGTAAGCAAAACAACAGTCATGCTAGCGAAGAGAAAGATTAATCAGTATGGTATGATACACCGAAATGCAGGCTCCGGTGCTCCTAAAAGATCAAATGCTGAAGACAACAACCGTCTGATCAATCATCTTCGTGAAAATCCTTTCGACACAGCTATTCAAGCTGTTACTGCTACAAATTTCCCTGCATCCTGTTTTACAGCATATCACAGAATTAAGGAAAGCGAACTATGTAACCGTTCAGCAGCTCAAAAGGTATATCTTACTGAAGCAAACAGAAATAAACGAGTAGAATTTGCTCGTGAATACGTCCATCAAAACGATTTGTGGGGTAACGTAGTTTTCTCAGATGAGAAAACATTCCAATCACATCACAATGGTCGTCTCAGGGTTTACAGACCTATAGGAACCCGATATAATGAAGAGTATGTGAAGAGCGTCAACGCAGCCGGTCACTTTTCTGTAAACGTTTGGGGATGCATTGGTTTGAGAGGTCCAGGCCCCTGTATAATTATAGAAGAGAGACTAAACGCCCAAGTGTACAGAAGGGTATTGGAGGGTATGCTGCCGTTAGTTCGTCGCGAGTATGGCGAGAATTTTATTTACCAACAGGTAAACTCAGACAAGTTTTCGCATTCTTCAAATAAACATTTATTATTTGTAGGATAATTGCCCCGTCCATCGTGCTCACATCATTAACGAGTGGTTTGAAGAGAATCATATCCGGGTACTAGATTGGCCGTCCAAAAGCCCGGATTTAAATCCAATTGAGAACGTCTGGGACTTATGTCCAAGTGTATACCGGGTGTCCGTTCTCAAAGTCGAACATAGGCGATTAACATTGTATTGAACGTTTTTGCCGATTCCTGCTCGCCTATTCAACTTACAGGGAAGGTAATGGTATCAATGGAAAGATAAAATTATTACGCATAAAATGATACCAATAATAATGTTCAAGATGCGATTTTTATTTTAAAATACTAATTTAAATCTTGGAAATTTTTAAATATGCCATGCCTTGCTTTCGAAGTTCGATAGCATTTGTCAAAAAAATTGGTAATTAGTTGGCGTAAATCAGGTACTTTTTGTCAACATCTGTTAAAATTATCTACAGAAAAATGAATTATTTCAATGAAGAACGAGTGAATGCACTAATGTTAATTGCTTATGTTCGACTTTGAGAATGGACACCCGGTATACAAAGACAATTTTCGCCCTAACACAAGAGACGAACTGCAACAAAAGATTATAGAGGCCTGGAATCAAATAACTCCAGCATATACAGGACAGTTAGTTTCTTCAATGCCACAACGAATACAAAAAGTAATCGACTGCAACGGTGCGGCTACAAAATATTTATATAATTTATTCTTTATAATGTTTTTATAGTTTGTTGAGTTAATAAATTTGTTTTAAAAATGTCTAGTGTTTGTTCATATCAGCTGCTTGTGCATATGAGAAGAAACAAACTTCTTAGAGAAGCCTGATTCATGTAACTAAAATATCTGAAAATGATGGAACATTGATTCAGGTGCGTTCAAAAATGTGTACCAGTTTTTTCTGCTACCGATAGTACATACAGACCGATCAATAAAAAACCCAATTAGGGCAGGCTGTGATATGTGTTATATCGAGAGATCCAAAAAAAACTGTTCCTCAGCGGGCTGTGGAAATTCAACGTATGAATAATATGTTGGTGACACTGTACGTCAATGTCAAATTCGAGGTTAGCAGGTTAGGATTTGCGTCATTTTGTGTCATAACTGACGGAAAACCTAACCTAATAACCTCGAATTTGACATTGACTTACAGTGTCACCAACATATTATTCATACGTTGAATTTCCACAGTCCGCTGAGGAATAGTTTTTTTTGGATCTCTCGATACGTTTGGCAGTACTGAAGTGTATTGTCGTCTATGTCAAATTCCAGATTTTCAGGTTAGGTTTTGTTTGTTGTTTGACACAGACTGACGTAAAACTTAACCTGCAAATCTCGAATTTGACATAGACTGACAATACACTTCAGTACTGCCAAACGTATAACACATATCACAGCCTGCCCTAATTGGGTTTTTTATTGATCTCTCTGTAGAACTTTAATGCCAGATTTTAAATTTCCCACCAATTTTTAGTTCTATAAAGTTACTAAAACAAATTTTGCTAACATATATTTTTTAAAGTTATGCCAACATAAACCCTAAATTCTTTGACCTTGAAAATTTTTATAGGAAAAAAACCTACTTTAAGCAGAAAAGAGGATATGAAAAACTGGATTGGGTGCAAAAATATATCTTTTCTGGACACTATAGTAAAGCCGGATCTATATAACCTAATCAAAATTCACAAACCTAAAACCTATGAGATACATAAAATGTTGGAAGATAAAGGGCACCACCATAACTTAAACTCAACTGAGCTTGTGTGGGCCTCCTTAAAGCAATATGTTGTCCAACACAATGTGAATTTTAATTTAAAAGCCGTAAAAAAACTGCATAACGACTTTTTTCTACGATCGTGTCACAATGACAACTTTTTGCAGTTTCTAGTGTCAAATTTAATACTATATTAAAACACGCTTTGCCGTAAATTTGAATGTCAACATAACCTAGAATATCTAACACAATGTGACAGACAAAGTGTCACCGAACTAATTTTCTATATTTCTGTTATGATCGTAGAAAAAATAGCATATGATACACGTGTATAAGTGTCATTAAGGCGTACTTACAGTCTGTTCAGTAAACATAAAAACACAGTGGCCTTTGATTTCCAAAATTTCATGAGTGTAATTCCAAAAAGTTACTAAAACAAATAGGTTAAGAGTGTGACATTTACTTACTATCTGCCATAAATGTTCTAATAACTACTTTTAAGGATATTATATAAATACTGTTTGGATACTATTGACGTAGTGTTTATTCATAGGTATATTTATTAAATTTTATAAAAGTTCAAGTGAAAATGTCTAGAAAAATATCTACTTTGACACTGACATTGAGAAATAGTAAGTGTCATTTTTAAATTCAAATCTGTCTTTATACAGGTGTGGCAAACCTTTGCAAAACAAAATACAGAATCCCTAGTAGAAAAGTTATATGCACATGCCAACATCAAAAAAATTTAAATGTTCTTATGTTTAGTGAATGCCCTATATACACTAATATCATAATAAACTAATTAAACATTCTTGATGAATAGAAATTGCGATGTGCTCACGCAATTAAGTGTGAAAAAGAATTTATGGGAGAAGGAACCTGCATTAGATTTAGTGGTAGATAATTTAATTATAAACTTGGAAGAGGCTAGTGAAACAAAAAAAATGTATGTTTGATGTTTCCTCATAAGTACTGACATTATTCGAAGAATTTAGCTTAAGCATCGCATCGCAGATAATTCCCTGTTACTACAACCGTGTTTGTTACGTTATAGTGAAAAAACTATTACTTATCATAATTACTTAAATTTAAAAGTTAGTAGGCCACTGATATATCCTTCATTTTATGTAAATCAGGTTAACAACTTAGTGTCAGTTTAATAGATGTCAAAAATTGTTACCAGTATGAAGCTTAGAAATGACTAGATTCTAATATTAGTTCTACTTTTTGCCGCCCGCAAAGCTAGAATGGTTCTGCTGTACCTGTAAACGTTTTTAATTTATTAAAGTAGTAGGTCAAAGGCCGCCATTTTGAGGCAAATTATGCCTATTTTCGCCGCTGTCTCTATCAAGCCACTGTAGTAATAATGACATCATAATGCCATCTGTGAAAATATGCATTTTTGAAATATGGGTAATAATCATAACGTAGAAATTCAGATAAAAAATAGATTAAATAGTAACTGCTTACATTTTGAAACAAAATGGATGTGTGAGGAAATATAACCCGAATAAAATAGCACGAGGTTACCTCAAAATCTACTACAATAAACAAGACAGAATTGCTAATTTATGGTATAAATCTTTCATAGTATACATTTCTGTAATCATTGCAAAAATTTATTTTGGGATATTGGAAGAAGAAGGAATCTGATTTGGAAGATTGCAACTGACATCAATGCAAACTGTCCCCTAATGATCCTAGTTTAGTCTAAATTCTACAGTTTCAAATTTATTTTTTAAATGGATACCATTTTCTTCAGAATAACTTTTAAATAACACATCCTAAAAGAGTCTAAAAATATAGGCTTCTTTACAATTTAAATTTAAAAAAATCTAATTGTTATACAATGAGTCCAAAACAAGAATGCATAGCATGGGGATCTGATAAATAATAATAAATAAAGCTTCAGTAACATGAGAGAAAATGTCCAAGACTTAAAGCTATTCCTGTACATAATCAAAATTCTGATTTGCTTGAATTAGACTCAACAGTCAAAAAACCGTAATTTTCTATTTTCGTTATAAGTCCATTATTAAATTAGTTACAACAGAAATATTTTAACATTATTGGTAAACTTTAAGAATTCAAATTCGCTTTAAAATTTTCATTTTTTTATAACTTTTGAGGTACTGGTACTAACTTGCTTAAATACATGGCAAAGATGGCTCTGATACAGTTGAAAAGTACTTATTTGTATCTTTTAATTGGACATAGATACGCAACAAAGAACCAATCAATATATAACTGATTTTGAGTAAATGGCGCTCAAAGTTTTTTTGTTTCACAAAATATTGAAAAATTATTAAGTGTTTGACTTTGCTGTTCAAATGCTTTTGAATATCTAAATTCTTCAACATCAAAAATTGCCAGTTTTTATCAAAAATGTTGTTGTTTGGCTCCATGTGTATTTAAAAATGTTGTTCAAGTATTACCAGGAGATTTTCTATTACCAATTAAACTTTGGAAGTTATTTGGAAGAAGATTTTATTTAAGTATTACAATAATTATAGTAGTTGACCAGATTTTCTTTTATCAATTAAACTTTGGAACTTCTTTGAAATAAGGTATAGAAATTACTTTATGTCGTGCAGTTTTTCCTAAATTGTTTATTTTGATTTATATATTTCATCTTTTGTCCCTTTTTGGGCCTGCCAGAAGTCTTCTCTTCCTCTTCAGAAATTACATCTTCCTAATTTTCACTGGACAGCCTATAAGTATGTTCGTTATCTGTCCATTCTTCTGTAACATTACAGACGTCATTTTCTTCTACTAAATTTTGTTCATATGAAGTACTCAAATTAGTATCATTTTCTAAACGTTTTTTTTTTTCCGTAATAATTCGTTGTCCAAACTCGTCCAATTTGAATGTCATTATTATATTTTCATTGCTTTGATTTAAGCAGGATGTATCGTTCTCCACATTGGTGTAATAAAGAGGTAGATTGCTTAAGTCAAAGAACTTCATTAAAACATATAAATTCGTTATCATTATTATTCTGTGGGAGTAGATTTTCCCCTATGACTGTTCACTTTATTTGCACTTTCTTGGCTATTATGGTTGGCTTGATCAGCTTCAAAATTGTAGAAGTGTTTACAAATAATTAGCAAACAAGAAATAGTTCTACCCTCAAAGGGCAGTAGGAACTTACTTGAACATTTTGCAGAGCCTTTCTAGCTAACTCTAACGAATGTCTTCCCCTACTATACATTATCTTTTTATTATATTACAGTTGTAGTTTTAATAATTTAAATTTATTATGATAACAACTAGCAACTTGTAACTGTTCATAAACACTGTTTAAAGACTGTACCCTGGTTTTTCATTGCCGTTTTATGAACTAAAATGGAGAATCTACAAAACAAAGCAATTGCAGTTGGTATTGCGAAACACTTGTACGGTTGGTTCCATGTTGCAATATGTAAAAACGGGAATTTCAGTTGAGTTGATTTTCAACTTTATAGCATCTTTCAATAGCACAATATGGGCTAGTTCCTTATTGCAAAATGTAAGTTAAACAATCTGTTAGCCACCTATGCAAAAAAGCGTAAAATTTTAGTTTTGTGGATTCTTGTTGCATATCTATGTCCAATTGATATATACGGTTTGTTTATACTTATTTTCGTAAATAAAAGAGTACTACACACAAAATTTAGCTGAAGTAGTAGTAGTAGCTAAAAACAAAACGATACTTCAATTTGTATGTCTATTCCATTTTAATCAACTATTTGTCACGTACTATACAGAAATGTACTGTATTTCTAAATAAAAAATTGTTTAGAAAAGTGTTAGTTTTCTGCATAGCAACAGCAAATCATTTAGAAAAGTGATACTTTTCTAAATAGAAAAACTATTATGCATAGCAACGCATAGTTTAATTTTTCAATGCCCAACATTTCACATGATTTTTGATATTTTGATATAAACATTTTTAGGCATTTTCCTACAGTACGTGAAGAAATAGCATGTGCAACACATGAGGAACATGTAGTTTTTCCGTTCAAGGCTCAGCTTTGCCCCAATTAAAATGCTCGAGTCTTGCACGGAAAAACTATACTTTTCCCAACTTGTACAACATAATATTCTGCATGCATTATTTGAATCAATAAAAGTTCTGGCTTAGCAAGCAATAATTATTACCGTAGTACAAATATCAAATGATGTAAGATTAAGAGCAACAACTATAATACATAAAATGAAAAGAAAAAATTAAAATACAGATGTGGAAAGCTGCAACACATCACTTCGAATAACCCAAAACAAAATTCCGTAATAGAAGAACAAAAATAGTTTTACAGAGTTTTTTAAGAGTTCAAAATCAAATACTGCTATTAAGAAGCAAAATTAATATCATTAGAAAAAAGAAACTTTTAGTAGTTGAGGGTTTGGTAACATTTTAGATTAAGTTTTCATAGTTCTTTGGTTATCTAGAGATCAGTTCATTCAAAAGCCAGTTTACTACAAACGGTCTTTAAAAAAATCTGTTAATCTTCGTAAGTTTAGTGACCATGTGTAGTAGTGATGGGAAGTTTCGATACTTTTGCGGACTCGTTCATTCCAATCCCATTCCGCAAGTGGATCGAGTCCATCGGATTCGATCCTCGGATCGACATCGAAATTGAATGTGCATTTCAGACACCCGGGGTCCTCGGTCATTCCGGACCCGGAACGAACAACGCGCGCATCTTTGTTTTGGTGAGTGGTCACGCAGTCGGTAATTCAGTATGTTTATATGTCTCAAACATCAACTGGGCACATGAAAAGCCGCCAAAAGCCATAAATCACTGATAACTGATAAAAAAGCATGCAACTTCGGCCGTATCATGTGTCGCCTGTCGACATGGAGCCTCTAATAAAACGAACACCATCATCATTTGCTGTTCCCCATCAACACATTGTATTGTATTCTGTATTGAAATGGATTGAATAACGGAATGCCAAAGGAATGAATGTCCGCGAGAATTGACGCCTCGCGACCCTTTTGTTCCTCGGAACGAATCTGGACCGAAACTTGGACTCGATCCAAATCGATCCTGCCCCGGATTCGATCCTTTGTATCGAATCCGACCGGATCGACACATCGCTAATGTGTAGTGTCGCCATGAATCAGTAATGATCTCCGATAATCTGAACACTTGCAGACCCTAACAGCACCTAGTCCCAACTAGGGCATGCAATTTGAAGCTTTTGTTTGTTTTTTCATTAAAAGCACAGCCGACCTACTCTCACAATTGCACATAATTACAATATTTACGAAAATAAGTGCAGTAAACTTTATATCAGAGATTCAACACAAACACTGGTAATGGATAAATGATAATATCAATGACAAAACAAAAATAAGCTTTTTTCAATGATATCATGGCCACCTTTGACAGTCGTTTGAAATAAGAAAGTTAGTAGCAGTATTTTGAAAATCACAAAAAACAAATAAAAATCTATAACCAAATTTGAATACCTTTCAAAAGTATTTTAATAATGCTACAATAATTATGTTTTAGTTAACTTAATAATTGACTTACATCGGATCTGCATCTCTTACCGTTTACGAGATTTCCATGCTGTGTATTCTTATCTTGGCCGCACTGAATGTTTTCTGAAAAATTAATATTAATTAAATTACATTCAAAAATATATGTATCTCAGGCTCTAAATTCACAACTGAGATTGTGCTTATTGAAAATATTAATCAATTCAAAGAAATAATTCTGGTACAATTGTCAAACCTGTAGTAAATACAAAGAACTCTTCTGAAGCTAAAAAACTATGTTCAGTAACTGAAATAATTCTAAAATACCGGAATTCCTAAGATTTTATATGTGTAAAAAATTACTAGTAATCCATTACCAACCACTGTGAAGGTAAGACCAAAGATAAAGTAAGTTTATCTATTTTCACTTATATATAACTTCATAGTAATTTCTTTACAATCACTGTTAACTTGAGAAGCTATAACTTGAAAAAACCGTAAATACATATATATATTTAGTTTTAAATAAGTGGCTACAAAATGTAAATTCAATTTGTTAGACAAACTTCAATCATTTGTCTTTTGTATTTTTTTTTACAAATAATAAAAACTTTAGCGTGGTCACAACTATCAACATTATATTTCTTATAAAACTTCTTTGCGGTGTAAATATAACCCTCTTCAATTTTTAATAGTATCTAGCAACCCAACAATGGATATAAACATTTTTCCTTCTGCATAAGTAATCTCTTTTTGTACAATTAATTTTTAATTAAAATGTTGCAGTTGGACTTTCAAATAATCATCTATGGTACTCTTCCAATCAATTTATTCAAAAATTCTAATTTTGTGAAGTGAATGGTTTGCTACAAATAACATTGTGATAGAAACATTAACAGAGAAGTGCACTATACCTTGTGTTCTCTGTTCATGGAGCACATGCTGTTGCTGCTGTGCCTGTTGCTGGCGCAACGCTTGCAGCTGTTTCCATTGGCGTTCTTGTTCAGCCTCACGTGCACTTTTTTGCTGCTGAGTAACCTTCTCTTGATCCTGGCGACACACAACAACTTTAACATTTGCTAAGTATGGAAGACAATGGTTGGTAAAAAATAAATGTAATAGAAAATGTTTAATTATGAATGATCGAGTGTATCTACATACTTTTGTTACGTGTCTTCAGGGAATATACAAAAGCAAACATGGATGAAATATACAGTTGTCTGTTTTTCACATGATTCAGAGTAAGCCGAGAATATACTGATGGGCCCATAATTAAATATGATAGAAGTGAGATGAAGTGAATAAAAAATAAACTACTTGAAAAAGATGATATGCAAAATCTAAGTGAAGTCGACTCGTGTATTTTTATTATAACGTTTTGTTATAAACGTTTAAAACTAATTCAAAATCTGACAACTTCAATTACCAAATAAATAATCTCTTCCATTTCTTTCATTCAAAATCAATAGCTCGTCTTTTTAAAATGTGAAGGGTTCAAATTTCTGTCAAATTTGATGTTATAATACTACTTATGTCGTAAGTAAAAATCGCTGTCAAACCTACTAAAATATTTTTTTCGCCAACCATCAAAATAAGGGAACATTTGCACATCGTTATCGATATCCGCTAAAATAACTATTTTGTATATTCATTTCTTTCTCAGTTAAACATTCTGTTTTTTCTTCATGCTATCTCGTTGTTATATTTAATTAAGAGCCCATCAGTATTTATATAAACATTCGATTTTAACATAAAAACCACAGCATATATGTTTAAGAACTATTAGAAAGGCTGAATTTTCTTTAATCAATACATATACACAAAGGAAAAGCTATCATGGACAGAGGTTATGTAAAAATTAAAGAAATAAAGTAAGAAAATTTGAATAAAATTCCACAAAAATCTTTAAAATTTCGTTTATTTTGAGACTCTATATTAAAAAAACGTAACATTGGTTATCCACTTCTATAGTCACTCCATACAGAGAGGTGCATGAAAAATGCCCAGAGCCCACTATCATGTGAAAGTAAACAATATTTTTTAATTCGAAATCTCTTTAGCAGTCAACTTTAAAAAAAATATATTTGTTTTCAGACTTAAGAATTTTTCTGAATACAGTAATGTAGGAATATCATATTTTTATTTATTGTTATCAATGAAGAGAAAATAAAAAATACGAAATTTTTACACACTGCAGTGGCATCAAATTGCCCTCGAACTACAATCAAGCAGTGTGAATACAGCAGATGTTCCGCAGTTGAAGTTTTATGGGTCTGACGTTCATTTTTGAATATCATGCTGTGCTCAGTCTACTTGATTGCATCTCATGAGTGATTTAATGCCACCACGATGTGTAAAAATTTTGTAATTTTAATTTTTTTCTTCGATATGAATAAATAACAATTATATTACCACATAGTTGCATTCAAAAAAATCCGTGATGACCGAAAAAGGATTAAAAAATTATAGTTGCTATTTGAAAAAAAAAATTAGCTGTCGTTCAGAAGAGTTTTGAAACAAAAGATATTGTTAACTGTCAGTCTATAACAGGCTTCAAACCATTTAATTCAGTGTTTGAATTTTGAAAATCAGATAACAGACTAAAATTTTCACATACCAAACTTTTTTGTGTATATTACGATTTAAAGAATATTTTACCATTTCAGATCTTTTACATAATTATATGAAAAATAAAATAATTTTTATTTAAATTTTTATTTCTTTTGTGCTTCTATAACTACCAATAGAGCCAAATTATACGGATGGGGCCACAATTACATATAACAGCAATGAGATAACATGAACAAGGAAATAGAACGCTTGAGTAAGAAAGACCATACGAAAATTATTATTTTGGTAGGCATGTTTGGTTGACATCTGTCATAATTAAAATGGGCGTCAAGCCTACTCGCATATTGGCTACTATGTTTATCTCTTTCTTACTCCAGCAATACGTGTTAGTTTCTTGTTCATGTTATCTCACTGCTGCTATATATAATTTTGACACACATCGGTATATAATAGCAATGAGATAACATGAACAACAAATTAAATGCTCGAGTAATAAAGAGAGGATCATACGAAAAAATATATTTTAGTAGGCATGTTTAGTTGACATATGTCATAATTAAAATGAGCGGTAAACCTACTCGAATATTTGCTTCTATGTTTATCTCTTTCTTACTCAAGCAATGTATTTGATTTTCTTGTTCATGTTATCGCATTGCTGTTATACAGATTGCGGCAGGCCACTAGGACCATAGCAAAAGCAAGGGGACTTTACATGTGGCCGTAATTGTATTTAAAAAATTAAATAAAATAATTACCCTAACGACCTACCGCAATCGTACATTTATTGTTCGTTTGTTAAACACCACGACGGCCACTTGCATATTCTCCTTGCTTTGCAATGGTCCTAGTTGCCTACCGCATTCTGTATAGTATGATCAAAAATTATTTTCATCTACATCTACATCAACTATAACTCACTTAAAATTCAAATGTCAAGTTTGACATCTATTTATAAATGCAGTTGCATTCATAAATTAGGAAGTATTCCACAGCCATACTAGATGAATATAATTTTTGATCATACTTTATATGTATAATTTTGGCCCCATCCATATTATACATTGTTGAAATCAACATGAAACGCTCAATTTGGATCCATAAAAGCTGAACATGGCACCAACAAGAAAAAATGAAATTAATGATGGGTCCTAAAATATGGAACCATAAGGATGCCAGTAGACTGTACTCCCCAATATTCTACGTAAAAAGATTCCTTAAGAAACTACAGATTTTAAGAATTCTTACAAAAAGAATTTTATCCTGTACATCAGAAACAAAGTTAGCTAGACCAAATTTATTTTTAACAAATTAATTTTGATTTATGTCCTATGACCCAGATTCAATGATCACCCTGTATAATAATGTCCGTTTGAATAAGATGTCTAAAACAATGTTGTAAATGCTACACCAAATCATGAAAAAACAGACCAATGATGTATGGTACTTAAAAGTAAACCATGGTTGTTATCAAATTAGATGTAAAATAAACACCGTGAAAATAAAATGTGGATATTTTGAACAATAAGTTTTCGATCAAAACGACGATTTCTCGTCCGGAACATGATTCAGTTTACCAAAAACATCTTTCACTTAAAATCATTTCTTTGGCAGTAATTTTTATTTATTTATTGAAGTCATGTTTTCAAAAATATAGTTTACCAATATAAGCTGGCTTTTCTAGTATGTCAAAGAAATCATTTCAAAACATAAGTTTAGTACTGAATACAATTTTCAAAGCTACCGTTAGAATTTAATCACAAACAACAGCTTTAAGGAAAACTAACTGTTTAGAAATCAGTATGTTGAGTTTATTTTAAATAACTATAATTTTTATTTAACTAATATACAACAACTCTACCAAGGTTAGTTCATGGTATTTAATAAATATAAAAAACACTTTTAGCATGAAACAACGCAAACATCTACTGTACAGCATTAGTGGATTTTATTACAAAATTAAGAAACTAAAACAAACTTTATACCAAATACACATTTCAATGATGAAGACAAAGCGAAAGCCACAGGAAGGTCTAAACACAAACAAGTGCCCTTACGGAATCATACCGAAACCCAGTTTGCCATGCACATAACAAAAGCCAAAAGACAACAATCAGATCTATTCTGTTAGTCAATTAGTTTTACAGAAGAGCTCTGATACCTGCATCTGTGATGGACATCAAGGAAGGGAGCAGGAGGATAACTAAAAAGTCATTCGAAATACCAAAAAATTTCTCATGCTAAATTTAGAAAAACTTTCAATTAAAACACAATACGTCCAAAAGACACTGATGAAAATAAACGAATCGCTTAAATACATTAATTACAAAAAAATTTCAACATATAGAAGCTTTCGAAATGACACATCGAGTTAATTCTCACCAGTGGTTGAGTTTCGTAATTTTCTTGACTGAGGGAGGGAAGAGTGCGCATAATTTCAGAGGGAGTAAGTACACGAATCTGCTGATCTGCCGCAGGCGGAGGAGCAGTGGGTCTGGGAGGAGGGGTGAGGTCGTGATCCGTGCTGTGCTGGTACAGAGGATTCACCGTGACGTTAGGAGCCGAGCCGCAGTGATCGCCAGGGCCCATAAAATGTCCGCGTACGGTGAACTGCTGCTGGGTAGGGGGCGAGGGGGGCAACGACAGGGGCCGGGACGGAACGGGAGGAGATACAGACACAGAGCTAGTGGAAGCACTGGTTAGTGATGGTGTAGGCTTCGATTGGTGAGTGCACACCTCTGAGACTGGAGCCATGATGGATGCCTGGGTTGGGGGAGTGCTGCTAACTGGGGTTGCGGCTGCCTTGGACACTGTGGGCGAGCTCGCGCTCTCCTTGTTGATCTGTGAAAGGGGGTTGAAACACACATACGTACTAATGAGTGACAGGACTGGAAACAAGCACACACAGGAGCTAATGCATCCACATATATGCATAGAGTTAGTGACGACCCAGAACAGTGGTGTAACTGGCTAAGGTAGCGTTTTACCCAAACTGTTAAACACACATTTAGATGGAATTTTGCAAAATCGGTTTGCAGTTAAGCTATCTTTTAAGACTTTACAGATTATTCATTTATATGTGCCATTACTCTTAATAAATATGTAAAATTTAATATTCAGATAATTCCCATAAATATTTATTACTCCATTTTTCTTTGGTAACGACTTATAAAAATGTACTTACATATTTTAGCTTAGTAAGGTAAATTTCCTGAACAGTTGTCTATAATAAAATTATTACTTAAAAATAATGAGCAAAATCCTATTAACAAATATAAAAACTGTACAGAATATATGAATAAATACAAAGCTTCTAGCCCAAAACTTAAAAGAATTGAAAAAAATCATTCTTAATCACAGAACACACCTCTGTAGTACCATAGTGCCCTAACAACTATATGTTCAGCCACTTCATAACTTCCATTTAAACATTTTTTTCAATGTACTGTTAGTTTTGAATTATATTTATTACTGTATTTTTTTTCTAAGATTTTAAAATCATTTTAATTTGGGATACTTTGAGTATAAAATGTACCAGAAAATCACATTCTTTGTCTGTCACAGAATTATTTTACTGAACTGAAACTGAGAACACTTTCCAGCTTCATTTTGTGCCAAGCGTTTTAATAACATTTAAGTCAGGACTACTGGAAGGACAATCCATTATTGCCATGTTATGGTTTTAAACCAATTTCGAATGGTTTTAGTGTATGCCTTAAATATGCTATCTTGTTTGTAATATACATGCCTTTGCTGAGCATAATTTTTCAATACTGGGAATCAAGTTATTTTCCAGTATCTCTCGACATTGTACAGTGTTTTACTGCATATTTCTTATGTCCTTTGTGCACATACAATCCCATATAACTCCTGATGAAGTATAGCCATCCCTTCCAGAGAGTTTATGGATCCAGTTGCTGATGTGGATCAGTCCCCATATAACACTATATTATTGCACGCACGCACACATATACGTACATTTATCGCGCATATCCACTTATGCATACCGTTCAGAGATTATTGGGAGTTTTTGTTTTATTAACTATTTGTCTGCACACTTTCCTGTTCATTATTTTGTCTCTCCAGTTATTAATTACCATTTTTTTTAGATCGATCTTCTATTACGTCATCATGCCACGTTATTCTGGGTCTTTTTCTTGCTTGGATTTCGGAGGGTTGCCACTGCATGATAATTTTTGTTGCGCTTCCTTCATCTCTCATTACATACCATAGCCATCTGATGCACTGAGCTTTTATGAAACTTAGAACTTGCGTTTTCTTTGGGTTGATTTTTAGATTGTGTTCCTTAGAGTAGTTTGATATTGATTTAAGATCTTCATTTACCAACCTGGTAGCCCTGTCTGGATTTGAGGGATTGAAATGATGCAGCAGCTGGGTGTTGTCGGCATAAGATTGCACGTGAGAATGAGTATCAGTTTGAAAAATATCAGAAGTATAAATTAAGAACATAAGAGGGCCAATTATTGAACCCTGTGGAACCCCAGACACTATTTCTTTGGAAGAAGAAAACTTGTTATGTACACGCACACACTGTTTTCTGCCTATTAGGTAGTGATTAAAAACTGATATAGCGGTTGATATTTTGCTACAGAGTTTATTAATAAGTTTTTGTTTCGAGGGGGCAATATTGTGTAGGCTGATATACAGGCTGTTTCCTAAAAAACGTGCAACCCATAACTCCGTTGTTTTAAATTTTAGACCCAACAAACTATATATATTCTTAAATGGCAAGACAAGAGCTACCTTTTTACATCGCCCGTTCGTAAATATCTTTCAACTGTTTTGAGCAACGATGTTCAACTTTTTTATTTTAAATAGAACACCCTGTATATTTTTACATATTTGGATTCAGGATGAAATTCTGCATGCAGTAGTATGCTTCATTTGTTTTTTTGGTACTTAGAAATGGTTAAAATAATTTTTTAGTATTGCACGTAGACAGTCGTACAGTACCATAAAATTTTCAAGTATGCCGTGGAAAACAATCAGAATGCTGAAATATTTTATTGGAAACAAATTTACACAAAACTACAAAACGTATCTACAAGTATTGCTCAAACTGACGGCCACCTTGTTGAACACACAACTGACATCTTCTAGTTACTCCATTGGTCGCATTCAATATCAAATTGGGAGGTATTTCGCGACAAGCCTCAGAATTTCACCGTTTTCTGGACGTGTTAGATAAAATATTTCAACATTCTGATTGTTTTCCATGGCACACTTGAAAATTTTATGGTACTGTACGACTCTCTACATGCAATATTAAAAAAATATTTTATACATTTCTAAGTGTCCAAAAAACAAATGAAGCATACTACTGCATGCAGAATTTCATCCTGAAGCCAAATATCTAAAAATATATAGGGTGTTCCATTTAAAATAAAAAAGTTGAACATCGTTGCTCAAAACAGTTGAAAGATATTTACGAACGGGCGATGTCAAAAGGTAGCTCTTGTCTTGCCATTTAAGAATATATATAGTTTGTTGGGTCTAAAATTTAAAACAACGAAGTTATGGGTTGCGGCGTTTTTTAGGAAACAGCCTGTATACTGCATTATTAGGATCTGGATAACATCGCGCTGAGCGCCAGGAAAGTTAGAACTGTATTTCAATTTAACAATTTTTTTTATATGTTCAGAGAGGAAGGAAGGCACTGTGCATCATTAGGGTTAAATTAGTTGTAAATTGTATATGCGGTTGTCATATAAGTAGAAATGAGATGGAACTGTGTTCCCTCTGCGACTGTTTTCTATTTCTCCCATCTCTTCTTTTAGCCACATATTCTTTTTTTGTTTATCTTGTTTGCTTCCTTTCTTATTTTTTGTAGCTTTCTACATCTTTTGGTTTCGTTGTTCTGATCCATTTTATTCTTGCTTCTCTTTTGATTTTATTTATGTCATCACATTCGCTATCCAACCATTCCCTCCATGTTTTCTTTTCTTTATATCCTATTATTCTTTGTGTGCTTATTGTTACAGTTCTACAAATGTTACCCCATCGTTCATCTATGTCCATTACTTTTTCTTCTAGTTCTTTATCTACTTCCATTGTATATCTCTCACGTAATCTTTCATTGTTCAGATTTGCTATATTCAGTTTCTCACTTCTTCCCTTCATTTATGCTTCTTGTTTTTTTTTGCTTTATTTCCGTTATTACTAGGTAGTGGTCAGTGTTCGCATCAGTGCCCCTGTAAGATCGTATATCGCTTATGAATGTTTATCTTCGTTTTTGGATGAGCACATGATGTATTTGATTTGTTCCTACCTTTGAGTTTATCTTTATTTTCCATTGTCTCCTTTTTTGTCCCCATGATATTTTTACAACTATGATTTGTTTCTGTAGATGTTTTCCTATTTTAAAAGTTACAGTTACAGCTACACCTAATTTTTTTTTGTAATCATGTTTTCCACATTTTGATCTAATTTCATACTGTTTATTTCTTGAAGCCCTTTAATTATTATGTTTTTCCTTTTTTTTTCCTCTTTCTTGCGACTCTTATCTTTTTTCTAGCACCGCTATTCTGCCTTCCAATTTTCCTCTCTCTTGATTCAATTCTACAGCTTTCTTGTCCCATTCTGCTTTTGCCCTATGGAATTCCTTCCTTACTTTCCCCAATTCTTCCATCAAATCCGTATTCTTCTTATTAAATTCTTCTTTCAGGTTTTAACTCATCTAATTTTTTGAGGATTGTCGCCATCTCTTCCAATTCTTTTTCTGGCTTTGGGCTTTCTTTTGCTGTTTCTGAGGTGACTTTTGTATTTTTGTGCTCTTACAGAAAACTATCTGCTCCTCTTCCCACTTATTAAATTTTTCGGGGTCTTTTTATGTAGTCCTTTATACTTGAAACTTTTGCGTTCTTGCCTTTTCCACTCATAGGCCTGGATTCCACTTTCCCACCTTCTACGCCACTCGTGTCCCGCATTTACGTGTGCACTCTATCTCAGAGCCGGGATTTCCCACTTGTTCGGCAAATTGTTTATTCATCCGCCTGACCTATGGTAAATCTTATTCCGTACACAGCGCACACCACGCTGCTTTACCAATCAGCACCCACTTGAGATTGTTTACGCACGCACAATGGTATGGGATTCTTGTCCATATGTGATCACACACCCGGATGATTCAAAAACGTTTTTCAACAGCAATATCCCAAGTGCATTAAAATAGCCGATTAAATTTTGACGTTTTCTGTCAGAATGTTTTGCTAAGAAATTTGCTGCTCAACAAGAATCCCGGGATTTTGGGGTGGAAAATTTATGAGATATATTTCTGCAGAGCAAAAAATTCTGACAGAAATTCGTCAAAATTTATTCAGACTAGTTTCTATGAATGCGTGATTATTTCCTGAATAAATAGACAAATTTCAGTTGGTGAAACACCTTTAATAATCATGTTAAAACTATTCACAAGCGATTCAATTTTGATAAATTTTTAATGGCGATAAAATTTTGACGTTTGAATTTTTGTCATTATTAAACTCATAGAAACCATGATGATTATGCATTATGGATATGAAGGAAATAATCACTTCTAATACTACACTGACCGGTAAAACTAATGCAATTTTTTTTAATGCAGTTTTTTGTCAATAAAATGTAATGCTACAACTTTTGTATCTACAAATTGCGAACAAATATATTAATGATCAAGTAGTTATCTGACAAAACTGTTTTTGTCATTTGAAAACAATTCTCGTACTGTTAAAGAATAGTACTTTCAAAAATCTCGTTTTTCTGTGCGTTAATTTGCATTGCTTTTGTTTATCGGAAAGGCCCAGTTTTAAGTTCCTTCGCTATTTTAAGTCTTCTTTTGTTTTTGTCTTTCCTTCTTATCGGTTGTTTTAAATTATGTCAGTGCTAAGTCGCGATAATGCAATCAGAGCAACAATGTTGTTCGAAGGAGGAAGAAAGCAAAATGATGTTGCATTACAGCTAGGAGTTAATCAATATACAATTTCTCGACTTCTAAGGCAACTGGAAATGTCGGTAGAAGACGAGGGCAAGGTCGCAAGCGCGCGTCATCGGCTGTAGATGACCGTTTCTTGCTATTAAGTTCTTTACGGAATCGCACTCTTACAGCTCCAGAACTCCAAAACAACCTTGAGACCACAAGAGGGATAAGAATAAGTGAGAGAACAGTGAGGAGAAGGTTAGCAGAAGGAAACCTTCACGCTAGACGCCCTGAACGGCATCGGACGACTCGATTAGCTTTCGCTCGTCAGTATGTAAACTGGAGAATCGAGGACTGGGACAAAGTTCTGTTCACAGATGAATCACGGTTTTCTTTGAAGGGTGCTGATGGTCATCACAGTGTGGAGAAGAACTGGCGAACGTTACGCTGAATGTGCGATTACCGAGAGGGACAGATTTGGGGGTGGCTCAATGATATGGGGGGGAATTTCTTTGAGTGGTTCTACAGACCTTGTTGTGTTTGATAGACCAAGTGTAACAGCACATTCATATATCGAAGATATTCTGCAAGACCATGTAGTACCGTTTGCAATTGGTATCGGCGACGATTTCTTATTAATGAGGGGTAATGCTCACGCACATGTTGCTCAGATTACTAGGAACTACTTAAATGCTATTGGAATTAACACATTAGATTGGCCAGCCTGTAGCCCCGACTTAAATCCCATAGAGAATCTATGGGATGAGCTCAAGAGGCGATTGCATGCTCGAAGACCATGGCCTGCTTCGTTAAATGAGCTACGTCAGTTCCCGCAAGAAGAGTGGGAGAATCTGCAGCAAGATTTCATCAGGAATCTTATTGGCAGTATGCCGCAACGTCTTTAAGCCGTGATCCAAGCTCGAGGAAGACATACAAGTTTCCTTTGTTCTCGATGTGATAATTCATATTTATTAAAATTTTCAGAAACTGAAACACACTGTAGAATATGGAGGCTACTGGAGAATTAGTTAGAGAGTTTTGTTCTCCAAGCTCCTTTCTTTTGTCTTACAGACATGTATTAGTGTTAAATGGGCATTTTTCAATAAAATATTATTAAAAAAAATATATGCGTTAATTTTGCCGGTCAGTGTATTTATATCTTTTTTATTTAACACTGCACTTTGCTACCGCTTCTTCAACTCACTATTTAACTGCCTTTCCACTACAACAAATCTCCGTTTACAACTGTAACACGAATTAGTAATTCTGAAGTGACCAGCCAGTCAGACGGTAACGCGTTGACCTTCAACAACTGTTTTGTCCTTATACCAAAAAATTTTACATTGCCATTTTTAAGCAAGCTGTTCACTTAAAGTTGACAAACTTACTAGAATAAAGTTTGTCTAAACACAAACGAAATGCAATCACAGCTAGCTACATTTCAATTTGGTGATATATCTAAAATGCTTATTATATTTTGGCCGCAATTAATTTTTAATTTTCTACTATATTTTATCCTCATAGTGTAGCCAAAATGTTGGAAATCTAAAATCTGTAAAAAAATAAATAACTACATTTTGCTGAAAATAACGGATTGTTAAAAAATATTTAAGACAGAAATTATCAAATGGCCGAACATCTAGTTGTTAGAGCTCAAGAGAACAGGAAGAATTACGTAAGTATAAATAAACTAATTCTGTTACCACTGTTAAGATCTTAAAAACAGAAAAAAAAATGAAAATTCACAACACATTGTTTATTAACAGAAATGGTAGCTATAAAATGAATACTCTGTACAACTTTCTTTTGTAAAAAGCGTAATATGTGCGAGTTACAAAATCAATATTGTTATTTCTAGTATTAATGTTATTGGCTTTAATTTGGTAAATTATTAAATACAAGGTCTAGGCATGTGAAATACCAGGTATCTTAAAGAATGGCTGCTATTGGTCATCCAGTCATAATTCTACTATTTTGCCAACATTACAGTGTTACAACCCTAACAAGAGATCTTTTATATGCTACACGTCACAATAAAATAGAACCCATGGTTTTAATCTTCTGAAACATGGCATCTGTTGTCTGCACTTCTATTTTTAAAGACCAGAGATTGAACACAACCCTTTGATCAACAATTGCTTAACCACCGAGCTACTGAGCACGGCTATTTAACATGTCTTTTACAAATTACTTATTCTGTTACCTAGAGAACATAATTACTAATTTTTCATTAAATGATTCTAAAATGCTGTAGTATGGTTTAGCAGAAGCCAATAACTGACACAAACCCTCTATTTTGGCAGCACACGATGAACATACACAATTGGCACTGCTTTCAGACCAAAGAAACATTTCATTCACAACATTAAAAATGAGGTTACGATTGGTTTAGGTTATGTTAAGTATTTATATCTCTGCCTTTAAACACAGGTACTGCCATCATATTTTTTCACAGTGGCAGCGGCTATTTAACTATTGAGTAAACAGTTCTTGTGGCAAGTTGAATGTTTCAAAATCTTTTTGAAAATTCAAATTACCCACTGTGACAACAGCCGTTTGCTGAAAGTCAAATAGTGCCTGTCGATGTCATAAACATATGATGACAGTACCTCTTGTTTATACTCTATAAAATAAAAATCTGGTGTGATACACGCACACAACTTCCTTTTAGAGTGATCTTATAATTAGCCAAAAATTTGATTTAAAATGTTTTAAGCATTTGTCAAAATTTTTCAAAAATTACAAATTCTGCAAAAACGGTACAAAATAGAGCGTTAGTTGAAGAGACAAATTTTCTCTAGAATTTTAAGCTGAATTCAAAATGTAATAATATACCGGGTGTTCTATTTAAAATAAGAGATAATAAAAAAATAGACAAAAAAACAAAAGAAACCCATTTTAGAAGTATTCAACTGGAAAATTACCTATCTCACATCAATACACATTCAAAATGTAATAAAAATGTAAAGTTTAAAAAAAATCGTTAAAGCCGTTTTTGAAAAAATCGAAAAAAACTGAAAAATCACAGGAGTAAACACCTACTTCCGGTTATGCGATTTTCTTCAAAAGCTTGCTGTCGCATCTACATAGTATACAAAACTTATATATGAAGTTTCAACGCCATACCGCTTTTCGTTTTTGAGATATTCTGTTCACAGACAGACAGACAGACAGACACACAGACCAATAAAAAAAAATATGTTTTTTGGGATCAGGGGACTCTAAAACGTGAACATCTGTTGAAAACTCAATTTCGAATTTTTGGGGTGAATCCAATACTTCCTTTATTGTAAAAGGAAGTAAAAAAAACTATGAACGTTGCAATTGCCTCGACAACTACTGTCAAAGCAAAGCTGTCTAGTTGAAAATTTTGTGAGAATTGTAAGTGTCAAATTTGTCAGTTAACGTAAATTATATGCAATTGTAACGTATGCCAAATAAAAAATTAAAACAAAAGTTCTGATCAAAGTAGGGTGAAGAAATATTTAATATTTAAAGAAAAACATTAATGCCTGCTAGTGCTTGAATTATTCCAGACCTTTCTTTCAACCTTACATCACTATAATCATAATTACAAGCTCACCTTTACTGAAGTTGCACAATGCGACACATACAAGTTTACTGAACTTTACTTCTTAAGCATTTTAAGTACACGTTTACCATACATGTTTGAAAAAACTCAAAATAAGAAACATTCCATTACCAAGTCATCCATGTAGGCAATATGTGAATACTGCTGTGTGATTATGGGGCTGCTATTCTTCATTTTACTCACAATTTCTTCCAAAACCATGTTTATTTTGGGTAGAGGTGGCCATGAATAATTTTTTAAAGGTTGGTATTTGAGTAACTGTTTGTCAGATTGTTTTAGTTTTGTTAAATTGAAAACATTTAACAATGTCATATTGTTATTTATAGTACTCTCAAAGTTGTTTTATTATAAGTTTTAACACTGGCAACACAGGCTTAGCGATGATTCATATCCGCCTAACAGGCGGCGCAAAAGTCATCACCCTATCGAAAGATACTCTCATCTTTCCAAATGGCATCTTATGTCATTGCGACTTTGGACATTTGTAAAGTAAATAGAAGCAGACAAACTATAGATTGTAATACTCCACAAGAACGCGGAATTATTGTGCCAATGTTTGTGACCAATAATCGGTCAGTAGTTTTGGCTCAACGTGAATTTCGTCGTCAATTTTCTGATCGTATGGCAGCAACTGCGCAAACACTGCAATGTTTAGCCGCTCGTCTCGAGGAGACTGACTCAACACGAGACAGTTGCAGACGTGGCCGCCTCCAAAGCATCCGTTCGATTGAGAATATCGCCACTGTGGCTTGTGTCCAAGAGGACCCTCAAACATCAAACAGACAACGGGCCACGCAATTAGACATCAGTAAACGGTTTTCATGGTGAATTTTGGTGAAAGACTTGAAGGTATTCCCGTACAAAGTGGAAACAGTCCATGAGGTATTGCTTGCAGACCGTCAATCACATGTGGATTACATCCAAGCCCTCCTAAACCTCAACCGTGATGAGGATGGTTGAAAATGAGGAATGAGGATACGTAAATAAACAGCATTTATGGAAGAAGGGTGATTGGCCCACATTTTTTCAAGGACGACGCCAACATCACTGTTACTGTGACTGGTGAGCGCTACAGAACCATCATCAACGACTTCTTGCTGCTGCAAATTAACAAATTGGGTTTGGAGAACATGTGGTTCCAGCAAGATGGTGCAACCGCACACACGGCACGAGCGACAGTGCGCATTCTGAAGCAAGCATTTCTGGGCCGCTTAATCTCTCGTTTTGGTAATTTGCACTGGTTCGCAAGATCGCCCGATCTGACCATTCCGGACTTTTTTCTTTGGGGTTTTTTGAAATCACGAATCTATACAAATAACCAACACACCTTGGCAGCCCTAAAGGAGAACATCCGACTAGAAGTGGAGAATTTATCGCCAGAAGTTTTGAGAAGTTATGGAAAATGCTGTGAAATGTGCATCAACTATGGCTGCGGCCACTTGAACGATATAATTTTCGCGAGTTAATGGAAAAAAAATTTTTTACGTCTAAATAAACATAATCAACAAACAGAACCACCTCTTTTTATATACAAAGTTACTGCCTTAAGAAATTGAGTGAGGACTTTTGCGCCACTTAGTATTACCTTCATAAAAAGTTGAATTAACACTGGAATAGACTGTTCTTATATTTATGAAAAAATAGATTTCCATGGCCAAGCCCTATTCAAAATAATCATGAATAGCATACAAAAATATTGACAACGGATGACAAAATACTCTACCATAACTATATCATTATGGATTCTCAAGGTACGATGGAACTCTTCAAACGGTACATTTTTATAGCTCTTAATAAATATGTACCACAACGCCAAACTATAATTCAAACCTGTCATTGTAATTTTAATCAGTGACTGATTATAGTTCCGAATTAACCAACCAATAACATTAATACACATAAAACAATATTGACATTATTCATTTTACCTACATAACAATCACAAAACAATTGATCGTCCACAAAAAGCCAAATGGCACCAATACACAAACAATTTTTTCCCCTCTAAAAAACCGTGGTCTTAAATCACCTCAAACATTGCAATTACCACCCCGTCGTACGACCGCCAATTTTCAACAACATCCTTAGTGCCATCAACATAGCAAGATATACCAAAGGCACTTACCTGCTGCTGTTTCTTCATTCTCAACGCAGACCGATTATCCCTCGCCTGCTGCAAGTAGGGCGCCTTCTGTTCAGTACTCAAAGTGCGCCACTTCTTGATGATTTGCTTGTAGCGATCGTTCCATACTGGATAATCGGTCTTCCATTCGGAATGGTTCATGTTCGCATAGAGGACCGCAGAAATAGTGGCACCTGACCCTAACCCCTCGTCGGCTTTCATCTTCTCAGAAGAGCGTTGGTTGTAGGTAGAAGGCACTGTTGCAGCTGGAGTGTCCATCTCCGACGATTCGTTTACTGTCACCCACGGACTCGGAGGCTCGGAAAACGCTGGGCTAAATTGGGGACTGCTGCAAGGGAAAAGTTGAATGATCAGAATGTGTTTCACAAATTGCATTAATTTGAAAACCTTACTTGCTGTACTCTGAATGATATGGCGATTGCGGTGGGAAACTCACTGGCGAGTTTAAATTATTTTGATTGACAGCGGCAGCGTGGTTGGTCTCACTGGAGTAGAAATTGGATGCGACAGTGGTGGCTGTGAAACCCCAGCATTAAAAGTACTAGTATTTGAGATTGGAAATGCAGGACTTCCTTGTGATTCTTGTGATTCATCTGTTAATACGTTCTAAAAAATGTTAAATATTAAAGATCAACTACTTGTCAAACTATGTAGATCATAAACATTTTAAAAAAATACAATTATACATCTCCAAAACAACAATTTCACAATAATTAGGTTTGTTTTTCTTTACTTACAATTCTCAGTATTTACTATTTAATTTATTATCAGTCAAATAGAAGTTTAAACACGGAGAACTGTTAATACTACAAAAGAATCTCACTTTAGAATTACGCAGAATACCAAACAGCTAATAATTCTACTTTACCATTTTTTACAGTAGGACACAAATAGTGGAAAATAGTGTCAAAAAGTTTTTAATTGTAATAATTCTGCTGTAAGTAGGACCCTAAACATATTCTTTTTAGCACTGTAAGTCAAGCAGTAATACAGAAATATGTATTACAATTTAAAAATATACAAAATGCTGGACACCCCATTACTTAAAAGCACCACTCGATTACTTAAATAAAAATTATATTACTTTTCTGAAAGTCTGCTCTAAATACTTTAAAAGTCAATTCCACTTCTATGTAATTTAGACAAAATATTTGAAAAACCATTACATTTAGAATTGTACCTAAAATTTCACGTGAATAATTTTCTCTGAGAATCAATTCAGATTTAACATGTCAATAAATAAAAATAATGCAACAAAACTTTTTGCAGTAAATATCAAAACATGTTTAGAGTGGTTAAATAATATTAATGGCAACACAAAAGACAGTCATTCATCCATATACCTGTACTTTTAAATTCAAGTTATATTTACCTTAAATATATCTTCAACATCCTTGCTATTTATATTAGGAATAGATTCTATGTTGAAGTGAGATCCTAAAATATCCGTCAATTCATCTTTGGTATCTTTGGAATTATTCGTAGTTCCTAATGTATCTGAAATATCAGAATCATCTGGCAAGTTCGAATCTAAAAATAAACACATAAAACAACTGTAACGTTAGTTACATTTAATTTGGCTTGTTAATGCTAACCTGCCAAACTTTCCAACGTATCAGTATTTTTTGTAAGTTCATCATCATCCTCGTTCATAATTGTATTAACCAAGTCCGTATCCAGCAAATCGCCAGGAAGGGCTAAAACATCTTTTAACGCCTCTGTGTCGCTTTCATCTTCTTCTTTAGGGACAAGAGGTGCAGCACTAGAAGCCTTACTGGAAGAACTGGGCGCGTCTTTGGCAGAAACCTCCTTAACTGACTTTTCCTGCTTGGCAGTTACAGCAGCCACAGCTTTTATCTCATCCTAAACAAATACCGTGATTTTTTGAAAACATTTGCAAAGACCAAAAGCCAACCTGAGACAGCTGAATCGTCCTGTCCTTATCCCCACGACTTTTCGAGCCTTCTTCGTCACTGTCGCTGGTGGTCTCTGGTTCTTTGGTACTTTCTAGCAATTCCTTGCCGAAGAACGCCTCTTGGAGGTACGACGGAAAACTCTCGGCGAGTTTGCTTTTGGGTTTTCTTCTTGCAGGCTTACGTCGTGGTTTTTCACCTTCCGGTAGCGGCTGTGGTGTGGGTGGTTCGGTGATAGTTGGTGTTGTCTGGCCCGGCAGCATGTCCACGTCGTCGTTGTCTTGCATACCGCGTATTCCTCTAACTCGTACTAGGAATCCTCCAATACCTACATACAATTTAAAAGTAATAACGTGAATGCTACATTAAAAAGAAATAAATAAGGCTGTTAAAAGTAGAGAAAAGTTCTGTAATTTTAAGCAAGCTACAAAGAAATTTTGAAAGTTATTTCAGTAGCAGCTTTCGAATGCTTCCTTAAATTTAATGATCCAAAATCTCCCCTGTTGGACCGTGAAGAGGCATAATACATACAAAATTGAGCTAAATTTCATAATGCCTAGAAATAATGTTAAATTTATATTTTGAATTAATAAACTATAACTGTTGCACAAACAAATTTTCTTACAAGTAAAAAATGTTGATTAATGACACGAAAAAACAGTATTAATAAATATTGTTCAAAGTAGCATATTCTATCTGTAAAATTTTACATTTTTTGGAAAAATAAATCTCCAAAATGTCCATATAGTGATTAATCTTACCCTTCAAGAAATAAACGAACAATGGAAGGTATTCTCACCGTATGATTATAGGTAGTATTTAAAGGTATATTCGGATATAGAGCATATTATAACAGATGAAGATACATTTGGTTGCCGAGGCCGATTAGGCTGGGGCTAATAAATTATCAGATTCAGTTATTTATTTATTTATTTAAAGTAAATGTTGCCAAACAGGTACAAACCCAATTATAGACACTAGGTGTTAGAGGCTGTCTTTTCTGATGGATAACCAGCTATTTGATTGGACGCATGCAGATAGTGAAGTTTAAACGTTATACGTCGGACCCTACTGTTGTGCTTTCGGGAGTGCCATAAAGATCTCACATTGACCACCTCTTGTTTAATTTATTTATAAATGGTTTTTAGAGTTTATATGTCAAATTCGAGGTTAGTAGGTTACGTTTTGAGTCAGTCTGTGTCAAAACTGACAAAAAACCTAACATGTATTTTATTTTCACACTACTCCATCATATTTTTGTTAGCTTCACGCACATTGTGGTTGTCAACTTGTCATGAAAAGACAGAAAATTACACCAGAAACACCATATGCGAGCTTTGGGTATTGTTAAGTCACACGATAGCTGCTGGACATAAACTGAACTTACGAATATTACGTACGATGCTAACAGTTTTATATCTTTTTACATCTTACACGTAAGATGTAAACGAGCAAAATGGTTGCCCGGTGAAATGTGAATCACGTGATTTAAATTTCATATTTTACGGAGAAAATTTTTTTCCAAATGCGAAATCACAAATTTGATAAAATTTTAAATGTTATTGAAATTCCAGGAGGATAAAGAAATTCAGGGAATTTCAAGTATTTCAAGTACCAGTTTTGACATTCCAAGAGATTTCCACGTATTCCAGGTTGGTAGATACCCTGCTTTATGAAGTGAAACAAAAAATGAATAGTCCACCATCGTTTGAACTTTTAATTTTTTTTTTTTTATAATACATGCTGCACTTGTAACTGTTATATTTATTTGAAGCATCGTGGCAAAAGTAAACAAAGTACAGAGCTGTATTGAAAATTTTCGCAGCAGTAAAGTCGCACTTGGAAATAGATTTCTACCGCGCAATTGGACAAATACCACGCTAAATCTAAGTGCAAAAACATGTAAATCCAAACCTAAACGGGAAACCATAAACCGATAACCGATAAGTGTAAAATAATAATTGTGATCATACAACACGGACGGAAATATTTTAGAAGTGAAATTAGCAGTTTATGAAGTTAGAATCCGGACCTGGTCAAGGAAGGGAAAAGTTGTGGGCGAGATAGCTCTCGGTTAAACATAATTAAAACCAGTTTTTAGTGAAATAAAATTTATGAAGTGTGGTTAGTATTATAGAATAGGTGAAAAGTGATAAAGAAAACAGCAGATCAAGAGTGAAAGTGACCGTGAACACAGCTGAATGAGAAGATAAACCGCGTCAAATTGCTTTGAACGTAAACAGAACGTTTTTAAAATTTGCAGCGGCAAGAAGAGAACGACGACCTCCGAGGAGGGGATCCGGGTCGGTTCCTTATCGTGTCGCAACTAATAAATTAATTAGATTGATTCATATTTACAATAATAACAAATATTAAACGTTCCTAAAGCTGATAAAATACATAACTATACAATTAATACAACAAAAGAAAAGCAAAATTAGTAAAGATGAAGGAAATGCTAGAAGCTATAAATACGAAGCTAGACAATATGGAAAAGAAAGATGAAAGAATGGAAAGGATAATGAACACCATTCAGGATGAGCTCTTAAAAATTAAAATGGAAAATGAACAATTGAAAAAGGAGAACCAACTGCTCAAACAGAGAATAATAAACCAGGATAGAAGAGTGGAAGAAATTGAGAGGGAGATGAGGAAAAAGAAAATAATAATACATGGAGTTGAGGAAACTAATAACGAGAACGAGTTAATGCTGAAAGAAAAAACGAGAACAATCCTAAGAGATATGGAAGTAACAATAGAGATGGAAGAGGAGGTAACAGAAATCAGAAGAATTGGAAAAGAACAAGAAAATAAGAGAAGACCAATAATGATCGAACTGAGAAATTGGAATAAAAAAGAGGAAATTCTTAGAGCGGCAAAGAAACTATTGGGAACAAAAATTTTCATAGAAGAGGATCTAACAAGGGGGATTCAGGAACAGCGAAAAGAACTTAGACAACACATGAAAGTACTTAGAGAAAAAGGGCATCATGCAATTATGAGATTTAACAAATTGATAATAGACGGCAATACAATCACCCTAGAGCAATTCAAAGAAAAAGAAAAGTACGATATAAAGGAAAACGAAGAAAAAGAAGATGAAGAGAACGAGATGCAATGTGAGATAGACGAATATACAAAAAGTGCAGAACACTTAGCCAAAGATCCCCAGAAACCAATGAAGAAGATGAGGCTCTAAAAAACAATTTAAAGAAGATTACTAAAACAAGAAAAATAGATAATACTCCAAAAAAGTAACACAGATCAACACAGGGCGGAAAATGGAAACGACACAAGCTAAGAAAAAGAATAACGAAAATGAAAGTATAAAAGAAAATACGAAGATAAGGGAAATTAAAACGGGATTAAGGTACAATGTACATAGTAAAAACAGATGGGAAACAAACATAATAAAATTGGCAATTGGGAACATGGAATGTAACATCAGTAACAGGAAAAAATATGGAAGTTTTGGATGAAATGGAAAATTATGATTTAATGATATTAGGTTTAAGTGAAACAAACATAACTGGAAAGGAAAACAAAAATCTTGGATGCATGTATAAAATGTATTATTCAGGAGTAGAAATGGGCAACAGAGCAAAGGAAGGAGTAGGCATAATAATTAAAAAAGAATTAGATAAAAGAGTAATGAAATGTGAGGCGCTATCATCAAGAAGGAAACAATGACATATACTCTGTTCACGAAACTCCTGGGCTGTCAAAAATAATTGTTTTAAAATTTCTTGAGTGTACTTATAATAGTAGCTTTTTTATGGAATGTACTTCAAATCTAGTGACTAAACTAGTGATAAATAAAGATAGGTTATGTTCGACGGTTTTATGTCGAAAACAGAAAAATATTAAACAAAGTTACAAATTGGAAATGTAAGTATTGAATTTTAAGCCAAAACGCACCTAGGGCTGTAGTGCTACAGAAAAAGAGAGAGAATAAGAAATTTATAGTGGATACTTTTATATTTCCACAATCAGTCTGTTGTTTCAGAATCTGAAGAGAATTCCATGTCGGACTCATCAGTATCAAATTCAGTTAAGGATATTATGACTGGAGAAATATCCGCCACACTGCAAGTGCCCATGTATTTTATCCAGTCATTTTTAAGTGTTTCACAATGAGCAATACTGTTCTTCCACATTTGCTCTGTAAAATTACTGAAAGCTGTACGCCATAACTTGTCAACATTATCTTTGGATGAAGGTTGGGATTGTATATGCTTGTTGTAATAGTTTTTTGCAAATGCCCATGCTAACTCTATGTGATTATACTGGCACTGGTAAGGATGCAGTCTAAGAACAGCATGCCCATGTTGGGATAGAAACTCATCAACAACATATGAATAACACACTTTTTGTTGGTGGTGTTAATTAGTGGCCTTATAATATCTCAAAGTTGGTGTTTGGTGCATTTTAAAAAAGATACTTCGTTGATAGAGACAATTACGAATTGAAATGTCCTTTGACAAATACATCAAATTTTGAAATTTGAAAGTTTCAAAATTTTGCAGTGTTTCCAAATGTAAAAGTAGAAAGTTACCAACGAAATTTTAAATTTGCTGCCAACTTAAATATAATAATTACAATTTGACAGCCCAGGAGTTTCGTAAACAGACTTTAGGAACGATCATTAAGGTTGGAAGGCTTAGTTGGGCAGGTCATGTGGCAAGATACGATGCCAATAATCCAGTCAGAAGGGTCTATGAAGCCCAACCAATTGGCACAAGAGGACGAGGAAGACCGAAACTTCGTTGGAAAGATGGGGTTGACGCAGACGCAATAAAAATGGGAGCCCCCAACTGGAAAATGGCTGCACAGAACCGGAAAGAATGGCGAAAGAAGCTCGAGAAAGTCAAGGCTCCCCTGTAGGGCTGTACGACTAATGATGATGATGATAATGATGATCATCAAGAATAATTTCGATGCTACTGGAAATCAACGAAAAAATAACCATCATACAAATATACGCACCAATAGAAGGAACAGTAGAAGAGAAAATGAATGAATTCTATGAATCATTACAAAATACAATGGATAAGGCAAGTGATGAAACCGATAAAATAATAATAGTAGGGGACTGGAATGCTAGAGTAGGAAATGACATGAATAAGGGAATGGGCACCTTTGGAGAATTTGGAAAAAAGGAAATAAACAGAAATGGAATGAAAATGCTGGAATTCTGTATTACAAACAACTTAAAAATAGGAAACTCTTTCTGGGATCAACCTATTGAAGATCGATACACTTTTATAGCAGAAGGAAGAAATGTAAAGAGTGTAATTGACTTCATTGTATATAGCCAAAAAATCGAGAGCACAATAAAAGAAATCAAAGTACGAAAGGAGGCAGAACTTACGGCAAAAATAACACAACCCATAAGTGTGGAAGAAGAATGCAGTATATATAAGAAGATTAATATAAGCCGGCTAAAGAATGAAAAGCTGAGAAAGCAATACGCAGAGGAAACGGATAATGCACTACAAACCCAACAGAAAAAAAATACCAATTTAAACTTAGAAAAAAGATGGAAAACATTTAAGGAAACTATACTTAATACGACAACAAAGATATACAGAATAAAATTTTTTTAAAAAGAGATAATAGAACTAGATGATGGACCGAAAAATTGAAGAACGTAGTTAAACAGAAGAAATTGGCATGGAACAGATATCAAAAAACAAAAACACAGAAAAACAAAGAAGAATACGACAAACTAAATAAACTAGCGAAAGAAGAGGTAAAACAAGCCAAGAAGAAAACCTGGGAGGAGTTCGAAGAAGAACTAAACGAGGGCTTTAGAAACAATAACAGAAAGTTCTGGAACAAAATTAAGGCTATGAGAGGTAAAGGAAAGAACGAACTAAGTGGGATAAGAAACAAAGACAACATGCTGATAATAAAAGCAGAAGACATGACAGATAGATGGAGGGAGTTCTTTGCTGAAAAATTCGACAAAGAAGAAGAACATGATGACCTAAGAGAAAAAAAAAGAGAACAAGAAATACATGAAGAAGAAACGGAGATGTATAATATAAATAGACAAGAAGCAATAGAGGCAATAGGAAAAATCAAAATAGACAAGGCATGTGGAGAGGACAATATAGAACCTGAGATAATAAAATGGCTGGGGGAAATAGGAATAAACTGGCTATAAGAAATATACAAGGAAGCAGAGAGAAATAACAAAATACCCGAAGAATGGAACAATAACCTAATAATCCCAATATATAAAAAAGGAGACAAAACAAACTGTGAGAACTATCGAGCCATATGCCTATCATTAGTAATATACAAAACATACACAAGAATTATAGAACAAAAAATAAGGAAATATACAGAAGACAAACTAGAAGAAGAGCAAGCAGCTTTCAGGACAAACAGACAAAGGAATGACAATATATATATCCTAAGAAATATAATAGAAAAGAAAATGGAAACGGGAGAAGAACTGATATTAGCATTTATAGACCTACAAGCAGCATTCGACACAGTACAGAGAAATATAATATTTGAATGTTTAGAAAAACTAAAAATTCCTAGAAAGTTAATACAATTAGTCATTTCAGCATAGTATAAATATACAAAAGCTAAAATACAAGTAAATGGAAGTAGATCAAAGGACGTACAACTCAAAATAGGAATCAAACAGGGAGACAGTCTAAGCCCGTTGCTATTTATAATAGTAATGGATAGGATCTTAAAAAATGTTAGAGAAAACAACAGAGGTTTGAAAACCACAATAGGTTATAAAATATGCAGCCAATTCAGATTGATGCACTACTATATGCTGATGACATAGTTTTAATCGCAGACAGTAAAAGAAAAATGCAAAAGCTCTTAAATGCTTGGATACAGGAGATAGAGAAAATGCATATGAAAGTTAACACTGATTAGAGTAAAGTAATGGTATTCAATAAAATAACAGAGGAAGAAATATACAATTTTAACTATAAGGAAAAATGATGGAGGAGATAACAACATTTGACTACCTGGGAAGGCAGAATAAAAAAGACAAATAAAGCATACTACGCGCTTAATAAAACCATCTTCAGAAACAAAGAAATAAGTAGGAAGATTAAACTAATGATACATAACACTATAACAAACCCTATAATGCTATACTCCAGCGAGACCTGGACTACCCAGTATAAACACAAATCCAAGCTAACAGCTATGGAAATTAGGGTACTAAGGAAAATAGTCAACCAAACTAGAATGGATCGGATAAGAAACGATGACATCAGAACCCAGCTACAACAAGAAGCAGTATGCAGAAAAATAAGAGAATAAACAGATGGAATGGTATGGTCATCTTATACGAATGAAACCAGACAGGCTACCTAAGAAAATGATGGAGGGTAAACAATACAGAAAGAAGAAGAGGGAAGAGCAAGAACAACATGGTTAAATCAAATTATCAATATTGGACAATCTAGGGGAAAAACGATAAAGGAAACGAGAGAAGACGCCAGGGACCAGAAGAAATGGAGGAAATGGATTCAAGAAACAGAAGATCACAACCAGACACCCGTTTAGGGTACTAGGGCGAGGGAGAAGAAGAAAGAATATTTATTATAAGAAATGAATATTCTTTCTTCTTCTCCCTATTATAAGAAAAGAACAATTTTTGTAAAATATCAAAAAAAAAAAAAGTAATAAGAACCTTGCGTCCCTCTTCAGCCAATAAAGGGAATTTCACAATTGGTGGAGAATGGAAGAGAGACCAGGAAAGTTGAAGAAGTACTGCCCCGACATTCGCTTCAGAGAAGGTACTCTGTTGACTCAGGAAAACCACCTAAAAACCTGAATCAAAGCAGACGGCCACGGGAATCGAACCCACGACCTCCCGAATGCTAAGCAGATGTGGTAACCACTAGTCCACAGAGATTGGTCTATCAGCAAAAACATTCAATCAGACGATGGCATTTCAAGGTCTTGCATCATCAGAAATTGTTGACAATACTAATAGGTCACGAGTAAAAAATTATTGTGTTAAACTGCATTATGAAAACGAAATGACAAGAAGACACCTGCATAAACAAACCTACGCATGAGTTCGTATTTAGGGGATTACCCCGCCCGAATCCAGCAAGCACCGGCGCACACGTGCATGCATATAGTCAAAAAGTAGTGGGAGAGAGCAATGAGAATATACCGGCCAATATATTGGCGTATCAGCCTCGATTATACCGGTATCGGCTGATATATCGGTGTATCGGCCTCGATTATATCGCTGTAATCAAATTCATGAAATGTATTTTTGTAACCGTTCTGAGAAAAATCTCTGCCATGTGCAGATTGAAACCCAATATAAAATCTATAAATGACAGCTGCATCTCACAACCTATAGAATAGCTGCTTACCTAATTTCTGTAAATTACGTTGACGTTTCCTTCGTAAGACACTAACGCCACTTTCCATGGTAAACAGCGTGAAACCCTCAGGAGGAGGTCCATCTTCTTTGGTCCAAAGCATTCCTTCCTTGTAAATATCCTGAGGATCTTCCTTAATGTCCACCAATTCTAACTTTGCACTGTCTTCTAAACTACCATCACCTGAACAAGATCTTGAAATAAGACTCTAAATTGCATTAAAAATATAAAAATTACCTGTACTGCTTCCTGCAACCACCGACTCGATAGTGGCCATGATACCTGCCTCCTTATCTTGCACAGCAAGCAACTTTTTACGCTTTTTCCTTGTGATATTCTGCTCGTGAGACAGAGACTTGATCAGGCTGTAACCGCTCTCGCTCAAATACACGCCATCCATGTAATAGTTGGTATGTGACTTGACTTCAGGGCTCTTGCTAGGAGTAGGAGGTTTGGGCGAAGGTGTTGGTTGCAGGTGTGGTGGGGGAACGTCCCTTGGGCGACACAGTATGCAGTTGTACCCATCCTCAGCACACTTCTCCGCTTCTGTTTCAGTCTTAATCGAGTCGCATGATCCATGCAACCACCGCTCACATTGAACACATTGAATGATGAGATCCCCTTCGCTATAGGGCTCTACACAGCTCGGGCATGTAGTGTGTGACGCACACGGGCCGCACTCCGTAAAGCTGTTCATCCAGGTGCAGTTGAAGCCCGGGTCGCTAGCACCACACACCTGACAAATGGCACACCACTTGCACTTCCAGTTACCATGAGGGACGTAGTCCAAGGGGGGATCCATGCAGTAGATATGGTACGAAATATCACATTCATCACAAAGGATCAGTCTGCCTTCATCGTTACGTTGCCCGCAACCCTCGCACACCGTGCAATCCAAACAACGCCACCCCTTTTGCAAGATAACTTTAGTTACTTTTACGTTAACACAGTAGGGATGATAGCACTGTCCGCACTGAACACAAGCTATAAGGCATCCTTCTTGGTCGGTTCCAAGCGCCCCGCACATAACGCATATGTCCTGGGTCAACACAAATTTGTCTTTTGCTGAACACAACACGAGGCGGTTCTCAACCCCTGGCTCCTCGTCGTTCTTACCGCCGTCGCTGGTCGGCCTCTGCAAGCCAACTCCAGGGACACCAAACATACCCCGCATCTTGGACTTTGGGCCACGTTTGCGTCCAAACTCCGCCAAGCGCTGCCGCTTCATAAACCCGACTTTTCCTGGTACACCCTTTCCTATTCCCTTTGGTCTCCCAGAAATACTAGTTGGCAAACCCAACCGCTTCTTGGCAATTTTGCTGGCACTGTACGGCTTGCCCTTTCCCAAGCCAATGGAGCGTATGGGCTCTTCGCTGCCCTGACGATCTGGATCAAATTCGTACGCATCCTCCACCAGGGACTCTTGTGATGCTGATAGTGAATCGCCATCCTCGATACCTATGCAAACAAATTTCAATTAATATATCGGTACTTGAACGTAGCACTGCAGCAGTAAACATGGCCAACAAAAGAAATACTCAGGAAGTAATTTTTTTAACAAAAATGTTGACAAAAATTAAATTCTCTAGTTATAACTATCCTACTGATTTTTTTCGGTAATTTGCCTCACTAAACTTAAGTACCTGGAGAGATATTTAAATTACTCTAGTGCACCTCTGGCTCCCAGAAAAATACAAGCAATGCTATTAAAAGTTATAAAAAACACAAAGGAATTTATCTATTTCTTTTTTGTTAGAAAAAACAATTAATGAACCAAATTTTAGGGATGTCGTACCCGGTCTAAAATTAAACCCGGGTACTCTCGGGTACCCGAAATATATAACAAAAATGTTAGCGTTTATCTGAGGTTTTCCTTCAATTTGCACTTAACCTCAAGATTGAAATTGAATTTTCAGTTTATTCAGTTAGGTTAATTATAATAAACCTAACCTACTGCCGTTTAGGGGACTACCCCTCTTCGGCTTTGTACATAAAATTTTTTGGAATTAAAAAAAAAACATTTCATTTGAAGATGGAAAACATTAATTATACATACTTGTTACTCAAACAAAACAATATGAAAAAAGTAAAGTATTGAAGATGAAAATATACATGCTTTAATAATACAAAAAAAATGCATTATAAACTATAAGGTCATCCTATAATAGAACCAACCTAAAATGTTTTAAATTGTATTTTATATTGATGAATTGATAATAACGAAAGAGCTTATGATCAAAATTAAGAATATTAAATATCAAACAGAATATATTTTTGTGTTTAAATTAAACAGGAAAATGAGAAAATGAAGTGGGAAATTAAAGAATTACATACAAAATTAGAGATGCTAGAAAAAGACAAAAGGAAAAATAGTTCAATAGTTTCAGGTACAAAAAAAGATGATGATACACTGAAAAAATCTGGTGTGATACACTCACACAACTTCCTTTTACAGTGTTCTTATAATTAGTCAAAAATTTCATTTTTAATTTTTAGCCATTTGTCAAAAATTTTCAAAAATTACAAATACTACAAAAACGGTACAAAATAGAGTGTTAGTTGAAGAGACAAATTTTCTCTAGAATTTTAAGGTGAATTCAAAAATGTAATAATATACCGGGTGTTTTATTTAAAATAGGAGTTAATAAAAAAAATAGAAAAAAAAACAAAAGAAACCCACTTTAGAAGTATTCAACTGGAAAATCACCTATTTCACATCAATACACATTAAAAATGTAGAAAAATGTAAAGTTTAAAAAAAATCGTTAGCCGTTTTTGAAAAAATCGAAAAAAACTGAAAAATCACAAGAGTAAACACCTACTTCCGGTTATGCAATTTTCTTCAAAAGCTTGCTGTCTCATCTACATAGTACACAAAACTTATATATGAAGTTTCAATGCCATACCTCTTTTCGTTTTTGAGATATTCTGTTCACAGACAGACAGACACACACACAGACAGACAGACACACAGACAGACAGACCAATGAAAAAAAAATATGTTTTTTGGGATCAGGAGACTCTAAAACGTGAAGATCTGTTGAAAACTCAATTTCGATTTTTTGGGGTGAATCCAATACTTCCTTTATAGTAAAAGGAAGTAAAAAGTAATAACCATTTATTGAAACAAAAGCTGAACATCGAACCAAAAATCATGACTGAAAACAATACGCAACTACTAGAAAAAGAGTAAAAGTGCTCAAAAATGAAAGCAAGCTAAAGGAATCACACAAATAGGATACATCAAAATTGACTCGACAAAAAAGGACAGAGAAATACGAAAAGATATAAGAAACTCGGCATCAGAAGCAAAAAAAAAAACGAGCAAATTTTGTAAAGGTAGAATATAAAAAGCTATATAATAACAATTAATAGAAGAAATGGGAAAATATAAAATACAATTTTTAACAAACAAAAAAATCAAAATTACTGGATATTTTGGCCACGAGTAGACAAAAACGAAAGGACAAAAGAAGGTGTAGGATTAATAGTTAAAAAAAAACAAAGAAAGAATCATAAAGCTGCTTTTGGTGAAACAGAATTACTAAACAAGGAAATATGGACATTAACAATAGCATACACACAAAATCAGGACGCAACAAAAGAAAAAAAAGATAGTCCTTTTTGGAGCCCTAAATGGAAGGGTAGGAAACAGCAACAAATGAGTAGAAAAATATATGGAAGTATAATAGGTAATCGCCAGAAAGAATAAGGGAGAAAGAATAATAAGGTTCTGTGTATAAAAAGATTTAATCAACGAGGTTTAAACACAAAAGGAGAAGAACATAGTAGAAAAATAAGTCAATAATAAATTATTTTTTCGTGATTAGACTTTAAAACATATTAAAAGACATAAAAGTGGTTAGTCATCCTGAAATCAGAAGTGATCATTATCTAGTAAAAATGAAACTTCTAGAAAGAAGAACAAGAAATAAAGACAAAATACTAAAAGAAAATATTAAAAGCTTTAAACTCACGGAGGAACGCTTTAAGATGGAATAACAAAGATATTTGAAGATGCGATTAGAAGAATAAGCAAAAACGCTAAAAAATCAATGCAAATTCTTGAAAGACAGTATATTGGAAGCAGATAGAAAAAGTTGCGGGACAACAAAAGTAACACAAATACAAACATAAAGAATTCAGAGATTAAAAAGGGAAAGAAAAATATGTGAAAGAATAATTACAAACAAAAATGGGACAGATTACGAAAGATATAGGGATATTCAAAAAAATTTGAAAGAAGAATCATGGATTGAATTTGGAAACAAATTGAAAGAGAACTTTTAGCAAAACCAGACACTATTTTATAATACCTTAAAGCAGCTGCGATAAAAGAAAACTCATATGATGAAAAATGTAATAAACGAAGAAGGTAATATATTGAGGGATATAGGACACATTTTGCAAAGATGGAGACAACACTTTGAAGAATAGCACGAATCAAGAAAATAGTAGAACCGATAAGACATATGAAATGAAACAGAGAATAATAATAATTGTACAGAAGGTCAACAAGATATGCAACTGTTAACAAATGATGAACTAGAACAGGGGTTCTCAAACTATTTTAGACACTGTACCCCTTTTTACCAACAAAAAGTTTTGGGTACCCCTTATCAGTAAGTAAACTGAAATATAAAAAAAATCTTAAACCTTTGATTTAGTAGGTACAGTTTTAACCTGCGTAACTCAATTACGCGTCATGTTTAAATAAAACAAAGAGATATTGCTTACATACATTTTTATTATATTAAAAACAAAAAGGGGGGAGGAGTGTACATTACATCAGCTGATGCACTCTGTCCACCCGTCTACCGTCGCGCCACCACTATATATAATTTTTGACTTATACAGGGCGAGTCAAATTTCAAAATTTTCAAAACCTTATATTTTCGCTAAAACTTCAATTTTTTTTGGTGGAAAATTATACAGGGTAATACAAAAGGTCATTTTTTATGCAGAATTTTATTATACCCAATGCCATAGAAGTTTACACTTCTCCCGTGTGGTCTTAAGCACACAAATAATTTTTCCCCTATTTAAATTTAAAGGTTTGTTTTATTTTTTGTTGGCCTGCCACGTACCCCCTAAAATACTTCGCGTACCCCCAAGGGGTACGCGTACCACACTTTGAGAACCACTGAACTAGAAGATGCTATCTCAAAAATAAAAATAGGGAAGAGACCTGGAGTAGACTGCATAACACTAAGATGTTAAAATTTTATGGATGAAACACTGAAAAACCTTTTCAATAAAATCATAAAGTACCTACCTAGAGAATGAAACATAGAAATCATAATACCATATATAAAAAAAGTGACATGAGAGAATGCACAAACTATAGAGGTATAATGTTAAAAAATACTGCGAAAAAAATTTCGTCAAGAATTATAAAAGAAAAAATGTAAGAAGAGCTGAACACCACAATAGAATGGTTTTAGGAAAGGTAGAAGCACTCAGGATCCAATATTGATATTAAGACAGTTTCGTTAATTTAGAAAAAGCATTCAACAAGATAAGAAGGGAAGATGCATGAAAGTCTTTACAAAACCGGGGAATAGAAACCGGAACTATTGACATCATTAATATGCGAAGACAATTCCAATATAAGAGTTAGAATACAAAACAAAGAATAAAAGATATTTCAATCAAAAATTGGTCTAAAACAAGGATGTTTCTACGTTCATTACTATTTTCGATAGCCCTAGACAAAACAGTAAAGAAATCTAACCAAAAAATGAAAATGCTTCAACTCGAAAACTGAAAAATTAAAGCTACAGTTATCTTAGATATTATTCGGCGATGACTTGGTAATCATATCAGACACAGAGAGTAATCTACAACACAATATTAATATAAAATAAACATGAAAATAAACATTAACAAAATGAAAACTATGATTACAGCGGCAAAAGAAAAGATACATAACATCAGAATAGAAAGAAAGGAAATAGAAATAATGGAAAACTGGAACGAGATGCAACACAACGTTGAAAAAGTAGGACAAATATTCAATAGCATGACAAAGACATTTTAAGGCAAAAGACGTGTACCTAGGAACGTGAAAGCAGAAGTGGTTAAAAAAGTTGTGGACCCACAATATTATATGGTAGCGAAACTTGCCTACTAACAGAAAAACACAAAAGGAGGAATGCCATAGAAATGAATTTTATTAGAAAAATTGAGAGAGAAAACAACAAAAAATAAGATAAGAAATGAAGTATTCCGAAGAAATTGAAACATGAAACCAGTCGGAACAGTAATTAAAGAAAGACAATTAGGATGGTTAAGCCACACATAGTCTGTCTGTCAAACAAAATGCTAACATAAAAAGTATACGAAACAAGAGCACAAAGGAACAACAGAAGAGGCAGACCAACAAGAAAGTGGAAAGAGGAGGTAAAAGAGACAAGATGGGAGAACATACAAAATGCAGGACAAGATGTAGCAGGTGATGTACAAGATAAACTCAAATCTAATGGTCTTACACTTTGCGGTAGAAAGACATAGAAGTAAGAATTAAAACTAGATATTATTCAAGTAAACTAATACATCCTCAAAAAAATTTTTTTAGAGGAAATACTGACAGATATAACTGAATACGTTTAATTAAAAAATTTTAAGTTTGATTATACACAACTCAAGTATTATACGATGTTACCACAAATAAGCTCCATTTCAATACAGCGGTACCCACCATACTAACTGCATTTTTTCATTTTCCCTTTGAACTTCCTTGCTAATTTTTGTTGTAGTTTGAACATAAAACAGTCTATTTCAGTTCTACATAATACTAGTTAGCGGTTTTATAAACAAAGAAAATGAAATTAACGTAAATAATATCACATTAATTATTAGGTTATGCTATGATATTTAAATTAGGTTATGATAAGTTGTAATTGTAATGAAACGATTACATCGATTTGTACTATCTACAATTTATCATTTCAGAGCTTTATCTTTTTCAGAGGTAATCCAATAATCTAAACCAAAGTTGTTGCGATAAATAACAGCTGTATTAAAGGTAAGGCCATGCTTGCGTTTTAGTCGCTGCGACACGATCGCCGCGACCAGGTCGCAATGGTGTGTTCTATGGATTCTAATGTAGGTGGCCACGTTTGCGACCCGCGACAGCAACCAATGTTGAAAATGCTGTGAAGAACGTTTTTCGAGTGTCACGACAGATTGTTTCTTATGCAGTATTATAATATGGCCTGGACAGATAATTTTATATGTCTGCGACCTAGTTGCGGCGATCATGTCGCAGCGACTAAAACGCAAGCATGGCCTTACCCTAAAGGCTGCTACAGTCGCTACAGATAAAGCACAAGTTAACTTCAGTGACCCGATTTAAAATCAAATGCACTTACTGTTCCTTTTGGCCATCAACTGACGATTCTGTTGTGTTAGACTCTTGCAAATTAAGCAGACGTACTCATATTCGGGATGAGCTTCTTTACGTTGTTGATAGGTAGCAACCTCTGCTTCTGGGTCACAAGTTCCATGCACAAACCTATGAAACATATTAATGCTAGTTATCATTTCCAAACACACTCCACATAAAATTATTTAAATATTGAAATCATACGACCAAAAAATAACTTTTTGAAAAACAATAAATGTGTGAAAATGAGTTTTCTACAAGAAATTAACTGCTAATGAGTCAATGAGACAACAAACTTTAAACACATTTAGTAAAATAAAATTCGTTACACTCCATTACGGAATTTGTCCTAAGCTGTAGTAGGACAGTCATGGCAATGTAACTAGTATTACAACTTCGACATTGGCAACTGCTAAGGAATCTACTAGGCGCCTGTCTGTTATATGAACCCATTACTTTTAGAACAATAAAGAAATTTTGTAATAGTATGATTGTTTCGCTTTGAAAAAATGTAACAGAAAAGAACTCACTTGCGACACAGAGCACACTGCACCATCTCCCTATGGGCATGTGCCCGATATGCACGATGACAGAGAGGGCAAGAAAATCCTTTATTGCGTTGCTGATAGCAGGAATCGCACACTGTATAGTGTGCATGCCAGCGAGAGGAGAGTCCTGCACCAGGGGTTCGAGATCCGCAGTCCCCACAAACTCGACAGCACTAGTAACATACTTGGCATTAAGACATATTTCAACATAAAGAATACCTATTCCACTGTTTAGCAACATCTTTAAATTTCTCAGATGTAAAATTCGGCTTTGATATTTATCAGTTGGATACATGAAATTACTAAAAGGCAGTTTCCGATATGTAAAAGCACTTTTAAAATGTAAAATTTTATGTATGTACTTAGAAAAATTCAACTGCTGCTTATACGTCTACTTGACTTCTGTATAATCAGTGTCAAATATTTAACAGATTTCTCGACTGTATTTGTAAAACAACGTGTTTTTGCAACTGTACGTACAGCACAACAAATCTAGCTTGTCCCCTGGTGAAAATCGAAACTAATGTTAGAATCTAGTAACTTCCAAGTTTCGTTTTGGTTAACATTTTTGACAACTATAATTGCCATTGATTATACCACTCATAATGCACACATTTGTAAGTGAAAACACCGTGGTTTAATAATTTTGGTGTTTTCAATTTTGCAGTCAACTGTCACTATCAATGTCATGGCCTTTTCCAAATTTTAAAAGTTCTTCAGGATACGCATGAAAATTGATTACGGTTGGTGTGCCGTTATGTCCCTATCGATATTCATGGTAGAATCTAATCGAATACACTCAACAATTTAAGAATTATTAAATACATTTGTTTACTAACTCAACTCAACGGGTTGCTTTGTAGAAACACCACTTGCCTTCCTTCGACTCGTGGTGTTTCAAAACAATTCGTTTCGTGAGAAAGCGAACGTATTTTAGATAATCCACAGTTGTCTTGTGGTATTATAATTGACTATTCAACATTATCTATAATATAATTTTCCTTAATGTGTGTCTGTGTTTCTGTGGTACAAAATAAAATCTCACGTTCCGCTTCACAGATGTTTATATTTATTTAGGTTTTGTTTTTCTTATCATAGCGCTCGGCTCGGAGCTTGACCTTTCGCGTATCCTATTTCACGTGCGTGTAGCGTGCAGTTTGCTTGTAATAAATGAAATTGGTCAATTTGTCAGAAAAAAGGCTAATCAAAATTGACTGTATTTGAAAACACAACCCGTTTAATTGTCAGCTTCATAAAACAAACAGCTTGCAAAATAAGATAACTAAAAAAGTTTTGGTAGTAAAATTGTATGATATAATAGTTATTTACACCACAAGTGTTAGAAGTGCAACTTTTTTTCACAAGTGAATAATGCACACGCCTGAAAAATAAGCACGTTAACACGAGTTGTCTATAAAAATTTTTTAAAATTTCATTCAACATTCAAATCCAAGCCTATTTTGTATAGAATTGTATCGAGAGATAAAAAAAAACTTATCCTCAGCGGGCTGTGAAATTCAAACGTTTGAATAACATGTTGGTAGCACTGTAAGTCTATGTCAAAGTTTAGGTTAGCAGGTTAAGTTTCGCGTCAGTCTGTGTTAAAACTGACGCAAAACCTAATCTACTAACATCGAATTTGACATAGACTTGCAGTTCTAGCAACATGTTATTCCAACGTTTGAATTTCACAGCCCGCTGAGGATGAGTTTTTTTTGGATCTCTCGATATTTACCTTCATTTTAGTCAAGTGCGTTGGTCAGTTCTAGTAACTAAGGAAACGTCCAATTAGAATCGTTCATTCCTAAATTAAAAGCAAATGTCACTTTTTTTCACCGAGTGAAAAAAGTGGCACTTCATACACCGAAATTAATTAAAAGAAGCCTACTTTTTTAAATGAAATTTTAAAAATAAATAATTATTTTTTCTGAAACTCCTTATAATTTTGTCTTGATCATATACCATCAAGTGCATTGCTTAGTAACTGCCCGAGCCAGTTGGTTAAAATTCTTCTAACATACCGGCAACACCGCGTAGATATAAAGTGATGAAAGTTTATGAAGTCTATAGGAAATTTCCTTAGAAGAACTGTAAGAACTTGCAATAAAAATTTCTTATTAAAAAAAAAACAGTGTTTGCAACACACTGCCTATTTGACACATAAGTATATCATGTAAATATTTATAGGTTATACAGTGCAAGTAAAAAGCCTAGTAAAATTGAATTAAATCAAATGTCATAGAAATCATTGAACACGTTAACATCGTATTTAAAGGCGTCTTTTGCAATAATTGTTTTTCTAGCCATCTTGTTTTTACGTTGGAAGTGTCCCAAAAATCAATGCTGATACAATATTCGAACATAAGTAAAAATTTTCATAAAAACATGGCTCTGAAATTACATCTTAAAGAAACTATATCAATGAAAAAAGTAATAGGAAAACATAGATTTTATTTAATTAAAATAACGCAGATAAAGCAAATGTGGTGTGACGAGTCAGCTCTTGAGCTCCAGTAGACAAATCGAAGTTTTACTTGTTAATTTTTAATTAATTACTTGTTTTTATTGAAAACGAGAACAGATTTGGTTCCCGAACGTTCCTATTTTAATATTTTTAATTTTGTAGTTTGGCGATACACCCAACAAATACTTAGCATGAATCATAGAACACCTGCACCTTTATCATCCCTCTTCTCCAGTTTCTCCAAATCATACTATTCACTACATATGAATACTTCATGGCCATTTATGTTGGCCTTGTACCCTTCTTGCTTCTTGCTGAACTTATTTTGTTTTATTGTCAATATAGTTCATTTTTGTTTGCTCAAAGACATCAAATCTTGTATTTTTATTGGTCAGTTTTTGACAAATGATAAGTGAGTTGAATAGTCAATGTTACGAAAAAAGTTTACTTGCAGACCATCGTTCGAAACATGACACCACCCAAATCTGCTTTTATATGTGAAGACTGATGCCTAATCTTCCTTTATACAGTTGATACGACCTTGTGCTCTTATGCACAAACTGTTTGAGTTCAAAATAGTAGTACTGGTCATCCAAGTGCCTAGAGAGCAAATCAACCTATGAAACCAATTCCTAATGGTAATATTGTGAGGTTCCTAGAGTTGTCTCATCAAGTCACTAGCAGTACTTGTTGTATTCCAATTTCAAGAAGTCTGGATTATCACTTACTGATCTTGAACAACAGTAGTTTGCTGATAATATTCTGATATCCTCTTTGCAGCATTCGTACTGCTCAATTCCTTGGTTTATATGTCTGCATTTTAAATTTAAAAAAAAAGTTTTATTAATCTCTGCTACTCGGGGGTTGGGACACCTACCGAGCGCGTCTCCAGGTGGCGGATAGGAGAACGGCCGAGGTCCTCCGGACTAAGGTTAGTGGTTAGCTAGTAGGGATATCCCGGGCCTAAACTCCTGTGTGATGGAACGAAAGCTGCCACCGCGGACCATCCCCCCTCTTCATTGAGTTGTGGCCGCTCAATGAACTTCACAGGGTTTTAGGTTACCCTCGTGTTTGTGCCGTGCGAGGCGACCCGTGTCGGTTGGATGAAGGGATCCTGGGGATTGAGCTGCCTCTGGGACGGTTTGGTTTCCTGGAGCGCAGTAACACATCTCTTTGGCCCTGATTTCACTTAGACGGGAGGTCGAGACTAACCCACCTCGATCAATCGGCTGTTCCGTCGGGTCAGACCGCCGGAAGGGTGAGCTCTTTGGGGGTGAAGGTGCATGCAGTGGGTCCTTGAGGTCCCTAGGGGTTCCGGTTTCTGATACCCTGGGGCTCGCCTAAAGGTGCCTGCTCGTGTGCAACTCATCTCTGGGAGCTATATCTCCTTAGTATCCTTGGCGTCGAAGTTCGGCGTCCCCTTGTTGGGCTCCGTGGTGGGTGGGGAGCTAGGGAGATGAATTTTTCTTTCAGCATGGATGATAAGAAGTTTGAAGAAACCGTACAGGGCGCGTCTTCGGATACCCCTCAAGCAGGACCGCAACAACAGCAGCAGCAAAATACAGAGAAGGAGCAACAGACTCTTCCAAAGAGGAAGAGGATCTCTGGTGCCGAACAGAAGCGCAGAAGGAAGGCTCGCTTAACCGCAGAGAACTCCGGCGCTACTGCCTCTACCTCCACCCAAAGGCTGGCTCCTGAAGCTAACCCTAAGGTGGCAGGTTCAGGCAAAATGAAGGATAGAAGTGGGAAGGGACGTGGGCCCTCCTCAACCACTACCAAGGGACTGGCTCCCAGAGCTAGCCCCAAGGCGGTTGGTTCCGGTAGGCCTACACCCTCCACAAGTAAAAGGACTAGATCGGATGGAAGCACGCCCTCCACCTCTAATCCGAAAAAGAGGGTCAAGCCAGACCAAAAGGTAACCGAAAGGACAGGTGGCTACAAAGAGGCCCTTACGAGGCACCTCCGCGTGGCCATCGTGGATCTAAGGACCCCACTCGGTAAGATCACCCAGGTCCAAGCGGACCTAATAAAAGCCCAATTGCTGGTGGCTCTGGACAACCATATGTTCGCCCTAGCTGAAGGCCAAATTGCACCCACTTTTAAGGGCTGGCAGTACTCCGGAGAGATTCTTAGAATCACCTGCGAGGATGACCAGACCCTGAAGTGGCTAACAGAAGCAGTGTCAAACCTGCCCACTTTATGGGAGGGCGCCCGTCTCAATGTCGTCCAGGTGGATCGGCTGCCCAGGCTGGCGAAGGCAGCTCTGTGGATTCCAGGGAAACCTGAATCTACGGAGACTGTTACTCGCCGCCTGGCAGTGCAGAACCCCGGGATAGGTGTTCGGGACTGGCCCCTCTTCCACACAGCCGAAAAGGAGGAGCCCGTTGGCAGACTCCTAGTTTTTGGGCTAAACCAAGAGGCTGAAACAGCAGTCAAAAGTAAAGGTAGTAAACTGCATTATCAGTTTACAACTTTAAAATTAAAAATTCAGAGGCCTGGAGATGCACCTCCAGACTCCAACCCCCCAGGGCAGGGTGCGTCTACGGATACCCCTAAACCCCTTGTTGTTGCAGACCAGGGTGCGTCCTCGGATACCCCTCCACCGCCAGTAGGAGAGCCGCTGCTACCGCAGCAGCCATCCGAAGGAGAAGCTTCACAACCCCCCACCCCCATGGATACTCTTGAGGAGGAGAGGGAGCTGATGAGTATGCTTCTAGGGTCCGGGTCGGACACCGAGGTCGAATAATTTATTGTCGACCTCATGTCCACCCAACCTGGACTAAACATTATACAAATTAACCTGCAACACTGTCGAGAGGCTGCTGTTACTCTACGCAGACAGCTCGACAGCCAGCAGGACACTGTTGCATTAATACAAGAGCCTTGGATTGTAAAATCTAAGATCTGTGGATTAATTAATCGTAATGGCACTGTTTTTACAGATAGCACCCATGAGAAACCAAGGACGTGCATCTACTGTCCCAAGCATTTACAAGCCTTTGCTTTGCCACACCTCTGTACGCGTGATATTACGGCGATACAGATGAGCTGCAGTATAAACGAAGGGAAGGAAGATGTAATTTTCGCATCGGAATACCTCCCCAGTGACTCAATTGACCCTCCACCTAGCGCGGAGTTGATCGAATTGGTGAACTACTGTGAGAGGAACAACAAAAACTTAATTATTGGCTGTGATGCAAATGCTCACCACGTCTCGTGGGGTAGCAGTGGCATTAACACCCGAGGTAGGTTTTTACTTGAGTACCTAATAAGTACAAACTTAGAAATACTGAACCGTGGATGTGAACCAACTTTTGTCACAACGCGTAGCCAGACCGTGATTGATATCACTCTGGCCTCTTCAGATATTTCCAATAATATTGTGGGCTGGCAGGTATCACCTGTTGTGTCTATGTCAGACCACAGATGGCTTTGTTTCAAATTATCTGGAACTATAGCTCAACCAAAACAATATCGAAACCCTAGGCGGACTGACAGACTATCTTACAAGACAGATCTGGAAGCTCATCTGGCGGATTCGGTTTTCCCAGAAAAGATTGATCAGGTAGAGGACTTGCAAATCAGTGTGGATATCCTGCAGAACTCGATCCTACAATCTTACGAATCGTCATGCCCCTTGAAGATATCCAAAGCGAGTCGCACAACCTCCTGGTGGTGTCCAAAACTCGATAGGATGAAATCAACACTGGGCAAACTCTTTAACAAAGCAAAAAGAACTAGAATTACTAGTGACTGGGAGGTCTATAAAGACCAAAAACGTTTATACAAAAAAGAAATCCGCCAGAGACAGAGGGACTCTTGGAAAACGTTTTGCAGTTCCATAGAGACCACTGCCTCCGCGGCTCGGCTGAAGAAGATCCTTTCTAAGGATCCAAACCAACAGCCAGGCTGTCTCAAGCGAGGGGATGGTTCTTTTACAACCAAACCCGAAGAGACAGCGGAAGTGCTAATTCAAACACATTTTCCAGGCTGTATTGTCACCCCTGACAATGTATGGCCAAGACCCAACATTCCACCTCCCTCAGAGGAGGATTGGAATGTGGCAAACCAGGTCGTACGGGGTGACAAGGTAACCTGGGCTATAAACTCCTTTCTCCCCTTCAAGTCGCCAGGAGTGGACGGTATCTTTCCAGCCCTACTACAGTGGGGACTGGACCTGATGCTTGTTCACCTGGTGCGCATCTACCGGGCGTGTATCGCTTTTCGATATATACCGGAGAGCTGGAGAGAAGTGAAGGTAGTTTTTATACCTAAACCAGGGCGTACGGATTATACCCAGGCCAAATCGTATCGTCCCATTAGTCTCACATCCTTCTTACTAAAGACGCTTGAGAGACTTTGCGACAGAGAAATACGGGAAAGGATGCTGGCTTTACACCCATTGCACCTGAACCAACACGCCTATATCTCAGGGAGATCTACTGAATCGGCGCTACATGCTGTAGTGAACCGCATTGAGAGATCGCTAGACAATAAAATGTCCACTCTGGGAGTCTTCATTGATATTGAAGGAGCCTTTGACAAGGCTTCATTTGAGAGCATTAACTCTGCCTTACGCAGGCATGGTGTGGCACCCACTCTCTGTGAGTGGATAAAACGCATGCTTACGATGAGAGCAGTACAATTTAATATAGGAGGCAACTCCATTAGAGGTGTTGTGACGAAGGGCTGTCTGCAAGGGGGGGTTCTGTCTCCACTACTGTGGAATACAGTGGTAGACAGCCTTCTAAGCACACTCAATGATGCTGGATTCTATACTACTGGATATGCGGATGACATCGTCATCCTCATTACTGGCAAGTTCGAGGGCACGCTCTGTAACTTGATGCAGACAGCTCTTCGAATAACAGAAACATGGTGTAATGAACAGTCACTCTCTGTCAATCCTTCGAAGACAGAAATGGTACTTTTCACAAAAAAAAGGAAGGTGGGACCTTTACGTAGTCCTCTCCTATTCAACACTTCTCTCAGCTTTTCAGACAATGTCAAATACTTGGGAGTTATTTTTGACAGACAGCTGAATTGGGAGAAACATTTAAAAGTTAAAACTGAAAAAGCATGCATGGCATTCTGGCAGTGTCGCCGCGCTTTAGGTAAATCCTGGGGACTCTCTCCCCGAATTACCTTGTGGCTGTATACTGCCGTGATTAGGCCCATGCTATGTTATGGAGCACTTGTCTGGTGGCCCAGGGTCAGACAGGCTACGGCAGCAAGTAAACTAGGACATGTGCAACGTCTTGCCTGTCTTAGTTCTACAGGTGCTATACGCTCAACCCCTACAGCCGCTTTAGAGGTGATCTTATGCCTTCCACCACTTGATCTTTTTGTGGAGGAAGTAGCCGTAAGGGCCGCCTTGAGGCTGCGCTACAAAGGGCTGTGGCACACAGCAGGCAAGGGAGGCAGGCATACCCGCATTCTGAATGAGGCCGTCGACAAGATCCCTCTTCTGGACGCCATGGTGGACTACCTCCCTCTGCAATATGCCTTCAATAGACAATTTAACGTTTATGAAAATGTCGGGTTTACCCAGCATATAGATATATCCATCTTTACTGATGGATCTAAAACAAAGCACGGAACAGGTGCCGGAGTTTTCTCTGAACCCCCGTCAAAGCATACCACTAGGCAAAATGGCCACTGTCTTTCAAGCGGAAGTAATTGGAATAATGCATGGTGCAAAAGCAATTCTTGAAAGGAAAATCGAGAATCAATGTATTGGTGTCTTCAGTGACAGTAGAGCCGCTTTACTAGCCCTGGGCAGTTGCACAATTACCTCAGGTGTGGTACTGCAGTGCCGTGAAGCTCTCGAAGATATCTCAAAAAATAATGCTGTTTCTCTTGTATGGGTGAAAGGACATGACGGTAACTACGGCAATGAGGAGGCTGATGAGACTGCGAGACTGGCTTCCGGACAACCTCTCTGGGGGCCAGAACCCGTAATCCCCATATCCCTGACAATATTAAGCTCTATGCTATATCAAGAAACCTTAAACAGCTTCATACGAAGATGGGTTAACATGCAAAGCTGTCGTCAAGCACGGGCTGCTATTACAGCGCCCTCGCCAAAGACAGCCAAATATTGCTTGCAACTGTCCTTCGACTAGTCGTGGGTATCCTATCTGGACACTGCACTCTAAACCAACATATGCACAGGATGAGACTGGTGGACAGCCCAAACTGTCGCGGATGCAACGAGGATGACGAGACAGCAAAACACGTTCTGTGTCACTGTCCAGCTCTCGCAAGAGTCAGAGGATCCATGTTGGGGGACTTCTGGCCCGATATGGCCAGAATTAGCAACATTCCAGTTGCGGTCGTCCTTAAGTACATTCAAAAGATTGGATGGCTTGAGTGATACCCAACTTGGAGAGCTGCTGGGAGGTAGCACAATGGGCCCACCTAATGCGGCCTAAGTGCGTGTGAGGTAACTCACCCTCCATTTTTTTAATCCAGAATCCAGATTCAAATTTAGATTATTTCGTACTTGTATTTTGACAAATTAATTAATTGATATTAGTCATACATCGTAGTTATTTTAATTTCAAGTGTGAATTAGAATATTAAATTATTATTCATGGTTAGCTTGATAGATGGGTACAGTTGGGTTGGCAGCTCTGCGCCACCTTCTGTGTTTCAGCCATTTATGTATTACTACTATATTGCTAGCGGCTATGAGTGGGGAGGTCACAGCCTATGTGAGATAGACAACCAACTCCTCGATGTATTTGGTGAGCTGTGCGCAAGCGCGTCGTCCGCGCGGTGGGGAAGCGAACCTCACGGTCAAGTTTAAAATTGGCTTCCAAAGGCGGAGTTCGAATTCTCAGGCATGAGCACGAGACGCGTAGTACGACGAGTGTGACTATATCGGCGCCGTAATGTTTTCGGCCGTTCCCAGGCCCTGCTAGCAATATAGTAGTAATACATGTATGGTGTCAGCATCAATTCTTGGCTGCATACATCCTACTTCAAAGGTGTTTTTGATAGGTGTATATCACAGTTACACAAAACCGGACGACTCAAATATATTTTTGGAAGATTTTATAAGTGAAGTTTCAGACCTAATTACTGAAGGATTAATCTACAATAACAAACATTTTTAAGGTATCAATTTTCTGCTTACTTGCTGATGCCCCAGCTAAGTCATTTTTAACTAAAACACACGATATTTTGGTTGCAGTAAATGCACTCAGGAAGGTAGGCATGATGAAAAACGTATGTATTTTCCAGGAATTTCATCGTTTAAAAGAACAAATGAATCATTTATAGCTCAAGAAAATTTAGATTATCATAAAGGAACTTCAATTTTAATTTATATTCCACGTTTTGGCATAAATTCTAACATATCTCTAGATTACATGCATTTAGTTTGTCTAGGTGTAGTAAGTTCACTGGTAAGTCTCCCTCGTATGTTCGCAATTCAGCCCATTTCTTTGAACTTATATCCAATATAAGCGTTCAACCTGAAGATTTACTTGTGAGTTTCGATGTCACTTCCCTTTTTACCAAAGTTCCTATTCCCGATTCCATACTCATAATCCAACAGTTGTTATCAGAGCATGAGGAGACGTCTTCGAGTCTACCTGCCCTGATAGAAAAATACCTCACTTGCATTTATTTCCTATTCAAAGGTCAGTTCTTTAAACAAATCTCTGGTGCGGCCATGGGTTCTCCTCTTTCACCTGTCGTTGCCAATATCTTCATGGAAGCTTTCGAAACCGTAGCTCTGGAATCTTCAAAATTGAAACCTAAGGTTTGGTTCCGATACGTTGACGATACCTTTATTATTTGGCCACATGGTAAAGACACATTACCCGTCTTCTTAAATCATCTCAATAGTCAACATCCAGACATTAACTTCACCATGGAAATAGAAAGTAACGGTTCCCTTCCTTTCTTAGATGTACAGGTCTCTCGCCAACCCAGTGGCAAACTTGGTCATTCTGTATATCGCTATCTACATGCCGATTCCCACCATCATCCTACACAAAAACTTTCCGTTATCAATTCGCTTGTACACCGGGCTGTTTCCATATCCCAACCCGATAATATCCACGCTGAATTAAATCACATTCGGAAAGCTCTTAGGAATAACTGTTACCGTGCTAGGGATATACAGTCTGCCATCAATCTCCATCTTCATCCACGGCCACCCAAACCTCCAAAACCCGATCCTCCTGCAGCAATAGTCTTTCTTCCCTATATCCACCAAGTCACCGACCGCATAGGAAAGTTTCTTCGAAAACAAAACATTAAAACAGTATTCAAACCCCCGAGCAAAATCTCACAGGTTCTTCCTTCATCTCAAGATAAATTAAACACTATGTCATCTAAAGGTATTTATAGAGTCCCTTGCTCTTGTAATGCTGTATACATTGGTGAAACAGGTCGTTCAGTGAAAACTCGCATCTCTGAGCACCAGCGCTGTCTCAAGTCAGGTCTCGTTTCATCATCGGCCATCGCCGAACACCAACGCGATACTGGTCATAAGATGCTTTTTGATGAAACTTCCATCATCTGCAAATCCCCATTCTTCTTTAGCAGAAAGATTCGCGAAGCCATTGAGATTTGCAAGCACCCTAATAATCTCAATCGGGACGAAGGCTTTCCCCTTCCTTCTATGCAGAAAGTGCTAATTCCTAAGCCCCGCCTTCCGCCACTGAACCGCGACGGCATTTGCTGAATCGCGACGGCGCTTGCCTATAAATTCTCGCCTTTCTTCTTCCGATAGTCAGTCGAGTTTCGCCTCTGACGTGGTTCACACGTTGAGTTACCGTGCTCTTTTGTCCCTTCCCTTGCAAAGAGTTTCGCCTCTGGCGTGGTTAACACGTTGAGTTACCGTGCTCTTAAGTATAAGTCGGCTGTTTTGTTCAGTTTTTATTTAAATTTCGCATTTCCTTAGCAATAATAGTAAATTAATACAAGTATCATGCATTTGCAATTTGTGGGAAGTTTTTTTTATAGCTTGTCAGATGGGTAAAAAATGTTGGTGTGTGGTTAAATTTGGAGATGGGCTTCAATTTGTTTCCCAAACTGTGATTAATGGTGAACGCTGCTATTGGCCTTCATTTTCGGAGACAAATAGTAATCGGCTTTATTTACGAGCTGTAAGACTACAAAGAACCTGATGAAGATGGGTGCGAATTTTAGGAGTTTATGGTAAGTATTAGTTCAAGATTAATATCACATGATTAAAATATATGTCTAAAAATTAGCCGAAGAACAATCACATATAAATTCCGAAGCAAGCGATCTTTAAAAAAGAGAAAGGTCTTTGTCGATACCGATGATAAAGAGGATGAAGAAGATACCTTGAGATATGGTATAATCCAAAAATTTTCCTTTCCTGAAAGTGAAAGAAAAAGGCCTATAAAAAGAAAATATTTAGAAGAAGCAAAGGGCAGTCACGATTCCAAAAGTAAAAAAATTAGTCTTTGTAATAAAGAACAAGAGGAAGCTGCACTAAATTTCCATCCTTCTACACCAGGATGCGGTAAAACAATATATAACATACAAAGTACCTCAAATATTAGACATAACGAATTGAAAAAGTCGTCTCCAAAGATTGTGTCTGCAGGACTTACATCAACAAACATTAATTTAGCTAACATTCAAAATCAGCTGGAAAAAAGTGATAAAATCACTCTGGCAACATACGATGACGGTATAAGTAAGTAAGCCATTGCGTTATTTATTTTTAATTTCATAACTTTTTTGGCTTTCAAAAAACATGTAATTGAGTGCTTGTTAGTATAAAAATTAAGTTAGACAAATTAACGCAGGCCGTTACGCAAGTACAAACTTGCGTTTGTAGAAATAAAAAACAAACAGGTTGTGGAATAAGATGTACAAAATAATATATTTGATAATTTTCCTTGTGTCAATGAGGAAGAGGAATCTCCAAAAGCCTGAGGAAAAATCAAATTTTACTTAAGACTGTTTAAATCATATTATTGACCTTTCCTGCCCTTACCTCAATTTTGACATTGATAATGAGTATAACAACCGAAGTTAAGGCAGGAAAGGTACAAGTTACAGGCGACACGAATAAGTCTCTTAAACTTTTGAACGAAGATTTTTATTAATTACATCGTATTGTATTGTTTTCGTTTTTTATACCCTTGCGATTTATATAAAAATATATATATACAAAACTAATAATTTACAGATATATCAGCTCAGCCGTGTTGGTGGATATAAACTGGACGAATTAGTAAATTATATTTAAAAGAAAATATTTACTAATAAATTGTCTTCTTAATCTAATTGGGAAGGAAAAAAGGCAAAAAAGCTTTTTTAGTATTATCGTTTTTAGAAATAATTTTAAGTGAGTAGAATAGGTCTTTTAAACGATAGTATAAATTAATATGGTAGCATATTCTTGCACAAGCAGTTCTCGCATCGTCTAATTTTAAATATTGTAATACGGACAAAGAAATTATTGAATGTATCAAAAATTGGTTATGGCATTAATAACGTGTGAGTATCTTACATATAAGAAAAGTAATAATGTGGACTGTATTTATTTTACTTATGCCCGATTGTTTAAAGATAGGCTTACTACTAGTTTGGTTGCTAAGGTGCTAGCGATTTGATTGGCTCTATTTTAGCAACATTGGGTTTTAGTAAGCATTGTAAGTATACAATCGGCCGTTAGTAAAATTGATTTAAAATTAACTTAACGTATTTTATATTTTGTAAAAGGACGCCACCTCACAGGGGATGGTTTTGGTGCGCAGTAAGAATTGGGCAGAGCATGCGTAGCCGAAAACCAAAGCCAAGCCAAAAAGGTTCGCTTGGGGTCGAGAACACAGAACAATACGTTGTGACGCAAATTGCATTAACCTTGAAATTTGGTGTTTTATTTTATGTTATTTGTTACATTTTTTTTTTGCGATAACCCACTGTATATCTGGTTTATCATAAATCATCCTTTATAACTGGCGCCCAACTAGTGGCCATAAAAAAACGGATATATAAAGCAAAACACAAATTATTTTGTTTTGTGGTACTCAAGTGAAATTGCCGTGGTTCTCAAGAAAAGCGTGTGTTGGAACGATTGTGACTAAAGGGAACACGCTTTTCGTAAGCACTCCTTTCTCAGTGTCGCGAATTCCTACATGTGATAGAATTGGCAGTGATATAACGGATACCGGAAGCTGTGGTTTGACGCGTTTGGGTACGCCATTGTAGCAGCTAAAGGTCGGTACGTGCGCATGACGTCGACCCCTGAGGGACTGCGAAGAAGTTTGAAAGGATTATCGCCGCCATGCAGGAAGGAACAAATTCAATATTCTACCAAAATGTCATCCGAAGCACCTCCTGTTATGCAAATGACGCCGGAAGTCGTGCAGCAGCTGTTAGCTGGGATGTAAGCCCAAGTAAGTGTGCAGATGCAGCAATTTCAGCAAACTTGGAATGATCGATTTGTGGCCCCATCTCCAAGCCAGGCATCGGACTCGCTTAATGGAAACAGGCAGTTTTGTAAATTGCACAATCCGATTCGCAGGGGATAAAAACGAGAGTGTAGACGCTTATATCGACGCAATTGGTATTTATAAGGAGTGCCTCGACATAAGTGAAGAACATGGATTGAAGGGCCTGCCCATGTTATTAACAGGAAATGCAGCAGTTTGGTGGCAAGGCACAAAAGGTACAGCAGAGTCCTGGGAAGATGCTTTAAGCAAGCTACGCCATCCGTTCGGGATAAAGAAACCGGCATTCCAGATCTACCGTGAACTGTTCGCGAAGGTGCAGGAAGAAGAATCGACGGACATCACAAGGTGAAACGTTAATCAAATTGGGTTAAATCAAATAAATTACCAGTCGGAAAGGTGCAACAAATATTAATTTCTTATCGCTTTACAATCATTTCACTTGTGTACTTACTTAGAAAAATGTTCATGTTGTTAATTAGTTTCAAGTTAAATTAAAAAAAAGTGGTTAGAAAATCACACTAAATATCAAAGGATCTCCAATTAGATTAGTATTGCTATTGTTTATATTTTATAACTAGCTTTATGTATGGTTGTCATGAGTGAAAATAAATTCTAACACAAAGAACAGTATTTCAAGTTTTGGCATATAAATAATGTTGAAAAGCGATTCACATTCCTGTTACAGTTTTCTAAGCTACAATTTTATAAAAAATTGTTTACGATGCCCTTGTACAGTCCCTGCTACAATATGGTATTATAGGTTGGGGAGGTTTATATCAAGCTTCTCTTAATTCTTTGCAAATAACACAAAAATATTTGTTAAAAATAATCTACAAAAAGAACTGCAGATATCCAACTAGCAGTTTATTTAAAGATACGGGCGCTATGACAATCAAGCAGCTATATTCTAAAGTGTCCTTAATATTTGTACATTCTCATAGTAATATTAAAAATTAAATTTCACACAGACATGAAACAAGAGCTAAAACTAATTTGAATATTTTTATTCCCAAGTTTGACAGAGCCATTTCTCAAAGACACTCTTTATATACTGGCATAGACCTATATAATAAATTGCCACGTGAATTTAAAAAAATTGTATCTAAAGGTAAATTTACTTCAAAAATTAAAAAATGGGTCCTCTTTGAGTGTTGATTTGTGGGTTAAGTTACATTAGATTATCTGTATCTCCTTTTTACTCTAATATAACCAAAAGCATGTATCCGTATTGATGATGAAGACAATACCTAATCAATGCTTCAAAAATAAAGCGTATTGCCAAACACAAGCTTTGCTTAACTGGCAATACAAAAAATTGTGTATTTTTATTTTTTAATGTTTATTTATTTATTAATAATGTATTATTAGTATTATCTATTCTATCTATATCTTTTCAAATGTAATTATCAAAAATTAAATTAAAATTAAATTAAATCTTTGTGTCAAGTGCGCGCGCGTTGTTATCTCAAATACCGAAAACAAATTTGCCTGAACAGGTGCAATTAGACATGGTATATGGGCTGTTGAACAGGCGAATCAGAAAGAGTCCCGCGCAACGATGTAAAAAGTTTTAAGGAGCTTTTGGACAAAGCGCGAGTGGTTGAGAACTCTTTTGCAGAAGTGCGTGGTAGTGAAAGCGCAAAGATCCCTGTTGACTTTAACAAAACTGTGAGCGACTCGACGCGAAAAGTGCGGTGCAGCTATTGTCGAAAGTATAACCACGATAAAGCGGATTGCCGGAGATTGCAGGCAAAGAACAATAGCCAGGTAAAACAGGACAGTCCGGGTAATGCGGTGGTGTCAACGATTGCATGCTATGGTTGCGGCAGTCCGGGTGTAATACGCAGTAACTGCAAGAAGTGTAATCCGGCGGACTCCGGAGTTTCGGCGTCCAGCGCGGATTTCTGTTGTATTGGGACACCAAATTTGACTTTTGAAATTCGGCCGCGATCGCGTCCTTTGTTAAGATTCCGAATCGAAGATCTGAACGGTTGTGGTTTTGTCGACACGGCGGCCAAATAAAGCGTTGCAAGTTATTCTCTGTATAAACATTTAGTGCGACTTGGATATAACTTCGGACACACCAACTTAAGCCTGACGCTTGCAGATGGTCGACCCCGGATAGAATCCGTGCTTATCGCGCGCCTAAATGTGGGATTAAAGAAGAGAGTGGTTCCAACAACATTTATCATCTTTCCAGGAGCAGAGAAAAGTTCAACACTTCTAGGTGTTGATTTCTTGGAGGCCGCAGGACTGGTACTGGACATGCTACGTCGCGTATGGTTTTTCGCAGACACTCCGAGGATGACGTATGAGTTTATGGAAGAAGACCGGCTATCGCAAATTCTTGCATTAAGTTCTTTAAATTTGAGGCCAGGCGAAGGAGCATCATTGACTATACAGCAGCGTCAACGCGTTGACGCCCTCATTGAAGAATACAACGACGTCTTCGCTCCAGGGGGAGGCCCTACTCCATACGCGGAGCATCGCATTGATACTGGCGATCATGCACCTGTTGCGGTGCCGCCGTATCCAATGCCGGCAGGGAAAAAAGAAATCGTCCGGGTCGAACTCGAGAAGATGCTACAGGATGGGATAATTGAAGAATGCAAATAGCCATGGGCTTCGAATGTGGTGTTGGTGCCGAAAAGTTCAGGTGATGTACGTATGTGCGTGGATTATCGGCGTTTAAATGAGGTGACGGTTAGCGACAAATACCCATTGCCGCGGATAGATGATTTGTTACACGCAGCGAAACAAACTCCGTTTATGACTAGGTTGGATCTTAGAGCCGGTTATTGGCAAGTGAAAATACGGGAACAGGGCCGGAATAAGAGCGCATTTATATCGCCGTTAGGAATTTTCCGGTTCACACGCATGGCATTCGGGATGAAGAATTCTGGAGCTACCTTTCAGCGTTTGGTGGACCGTTTTCGTAGCGGTTTGAACGGAGTCACCGTGTTAGCGTATTTTTCCGACCTAGCTGTGCTATCAACGGAGTTCGAGGGCCATATCACAAGACTTACAGAAAGTGTTCGCGCGTTTAAGACAATTTAACTTACGGGTGAATAGAGGGAAATGCCATGTTGTGTGCAAATGCGTAAATTATTTAGGGCACTTAATAACCGAGCGCGAAATACAGGTGGACCCCGATAAAGTAAGTGCGATCATGAATATGGCGGAACCGCGTAACATGAAACATGTACAAAGCTTTGTGCAAACGTGCTCGTGGTATCGCCGATTTATACCAAATTTCTCGGAAATCGCACGTCCCTTAAGTCATTTGACGATGAAGAAGCTGTGGGAATGGGGGCCCGGCCAAAGGAAAGCATTCGAAAACCTAAAAACTGATCCGCTACTGCGTCAAGCAGATGAAAATTTGCCATTCGTGATTCGGACTGAAAATAGTAATTATGCGATCGGAGGTGTTTTGCTGCAGGGAGAGGGCACAGAGGAAAAACCCATCGAGTACGCGAGCCGTCTTCTTACACCAGCCGAAAGAAACTACAGCACCACCGAGAGAGAAGCACTAGCTCTTGTATGGTGCGTACCATAGTTTAGAGGGTATATCGACGGAGCCGACGTCCGCTGCAACACAGACCACCAGCCGTTGAGGTGGCTGATGTCATTAAAATCGCCTTCTAGTCGTCTCGCTACATGGGCCCTACAATTACAGCCGTTTAATCTCAAAATCGCGTACACACCGGGCCGAGCTAATGTTGTTGCCGACACATTATCGAAACCTCCGTGTTCGACGGAATCTGAAAACTCTTGCGGGGTGTGCAGCGTGTTCGTGGAAATGCCAATGCGAAGCGCGGCCGAAATGCGGAATGAACCATTAGGTGATCCGGAGTTAAGAAGATAGTGGACGCCTTTGAGGAAAAGTCCGCGGAAACCGAGTATTGGAAGTGGACAGACCGCGGGTATGTGATGAACAATAGTATTTTGTACAGATACGTCCCGGAAGAAGACTCTGAGGAAGCTCAGCTGGTAGTACCTGATGTCGCACGCAAGCGAATTCTCGAGGAGTATCACGACGCTCCCACAGCAGGGCACTACGGCGTGGAGCGCACCTTGGCTCGAATATCAGCTAGATACTTCTGGCCAGGCATGGGAAGATACATCGCGGACTACATTAAAACTTGTGGTGATTGCCAAAGATATAAAGTTTCGAATTTGAAGCCCGCTGGATTGCTTCAAACTCCCGCTTATGCTCAGCGCTTCGAGATCTTAGCCATGGATTTGTTTGGTCCATTGCCGGAAGCAGCCAACAGCGATAGATGGATACTGATCATCGAAGACACCGCTATCAAGTGGATAGAATTATTCTCTATGAAGGAAACGACCAGCGTGGCGTGTGCCAAAATTCTAGTGGCCAAAATATTCTTACGATACGGAGTGCCGCGGCGTGTAATCAGTGACAATTGTAGCCAGTTTGGTGCGGACGCTATGCAGAAGGCTTTGTTTTGTTTAGGTGTGAAACAGCAATTAACACCGCTCTATCATCCCGAATCGAATCCCGTCGAACGTAAAAATCGTGATTTAAAGACGCAACTCTCTATTCACGTCCAGAAGCATCATAGCGATTGGGCTGATAAACTACCTGCTATCCGTTTTGCGATTAATTCGGCAAAAAGCAGTAGCACCGAGTATTCAGCGGCTTATTTAATGTTTGCGAGGGAGTTGCGCACGACGAGTGACGTATCTGAAGATCTACGCGAAATAGTGAATCGCGAAAATTTCGTGGGAACGATTACGCCCTACCTCGTTCGAATTGCGAATACATTAAAGATCTCTCGTGATAACGTGGAACGGGCTCAAGACGTAGTGAACGCGTTAGCTGATCAGAAAAGGCGGTATGTTGAGCAATTTAAGATGGGAGACGCCGTCTTAGTAAAAACGCATTTACTTAGCTATGCGACAAAAGTATTAACATCCAAGTTCGTTCTTCGCAGGGACGGTCCATACGTAATAAGTAAAATCGTTAGTCCAACATCTTATGAAGTGGCAAACCCAAAGGAGTCCATGCGTCAGGTTGGGAAGTACCACGTCTCCCAGCTAACTCCATACTTCGGGGACCTGGAGGCGGTGCGGCAACAACCGATCAGCCGAAGAGGTCGACCAAGAAAAACAATTGCTAGGTCGCCTACGAGGACGTCTGCGCCGACCTAGAGGGGGAGTGTAAGAAGACGCCACCTTACAGGGGATGGTTTTCGTGCGCAGCAAGAATTGGGCAGAGCATGCGTAGCCGGAAACCAAAGCCAAGCCAAAAAAGTTCGCTTGGGGTCGAGAACACAGAAGAATACGTTGTGACGCGAATTGCATTAACCTAAAAATTTGGTGTTTTATTTTATGTTATTTGTTACATTATATTTTTAGGATAACCCACTGTATATTTGGTTTATTATAAATCATCCTTTATAATTTCAAGTTACCTGTCTAGTGTGTACTGCGAAAATGGAAAGTTAAAACAAGAAAACACTGATTTGTACACTTAATAAACAATCAAAACTACTTACACTAAACTCATGATTTTTTAAAACTATATAACTACTTTTTCAAATAAATAAATATTTGTCAGTTTGTTTCAAAAAAAAAGAAAATGGCCCAAAATCCAACAGAAAAATAGTCAAAGGTTTAATTGCGTTGTTATTACAGTCCATATATTTTCGATATAATATATTATAGATTGTAATTATTATTGATTTCATTTAAAATTATTTAGTTTAATTTTCATTTTTGTAGTTATCTATAATTTGTGAAACTGTTTTATCTATTATAAAAATTCTAATATCGTGCAAATTTTGTTTCCACGCTAAATTCTATAACAGTAGTAAAAAGCCTATATTTTAATAAATAGAATACTTTATCCACAATTGATCCATATAGATGTCCACTGGATATTGTACATCAAATCGATTTAACATCTATTAGAGTTTTCTTGGATATCCATCTAATAACCATAATATATACGGTAAATCCTGGATATGGGGCGGTGGATGACTAATGGATATCTATTAGATTGTTTTGTGCTGTGTGGGATGGTTGATGTGAAAGACAGCAGGTCATAACTCCAAGAGGCAACAGACTACAGAAAATTGCCTTGAAATACAGGAGGGCAAGTAATGTTGACATGAATAAAATATTGTAAGATTCTGGTTGCTAGGTATCAGTTTGAACTGTTACGTCAAAATTGTACGAGCTTGAATTCAAATGCTGAAAACTTGGAAAACAACTTCGACTAACTCCAGAAATTACCAAAAATGTATTAGAATGAGCTAATAAACATAAACGTTCAAACTTCAATGATTGAAAATTGTAACGTGTAGCAAATAATCTTATGGTTAATTATTTTTTATCATTGTAGGTTTTAAATCTTGCAGGATAAGTCTCAGTATATTAAAACAAGAACAACTGAGAGGTATAATTCAGATTAAAACTATAAAACATCCAGTGTCTGTTATGATATGGAGTATAATAAATGCAAAGTGCATGGGATGCTTATACGTTTCAGAGGATAGACTGTCCGCACAACTGTAACACCAGTTTTGAGATGGTAGAAATGTATTCAAGCCAGCTGGAGCACCATATTACACAACAAATTAAAAACATTTTTATTAGACAACAGTGTACCACTGTTACCATAGTCTAGGAATTAACCGGACCCTTATCAAGAATGTTTGGGATTGCCTGAAGGGGGAACTGCAAAAAAACATTGCCATGTAGAATGAAAATTTAAAAATATTACACTAGATTGAGTTAACAGCATACCCGGAAGAATTAAAGCTTTAGTGAAAGTTAAATTAAAGATATTTTTAGAATGTTACATTATTTGTCAAGTAAAATAATTTAGAAATAATGATTGTTCAATAACGACTCTATTTTCGTTTATTTGCAACAATATAATCTGAATAATGACATTTCTGGAAAACACAGGAAAGTAAGTATTAGCCAGTCTAATAAAACGGCCAGGGACTACAGGTATAAGAATTTAAAAACTAAAACTAAATTCAACAGCGATCTGCATAATGCAAATCTGCGTAATTTCAGTAACATCCAAAAAATTAAAAAAACAATTCCTACATTAATAGTACAGATAATGACGCGCTCAAAGAGTAAAAATCCCAAGGATTTCACCACCATCATCGACCACCCGACGGGACGTACACGACGTCGCCCCCGTTCTCGATTGCACGAATCTGCCCTGGATGCTGCTCCCATCCGAAGCCAGTATCCAATCTCTCTTGCAAGAATTCGGCGGTGCCATCGACCACGACACCTGCAGCCCCCAAGTCCAGTGGTGGACATCCAGCCTCCCCTTCCGCGGAAGCATGCGTTTTTATTTATGTTGTTGTGGTGGTATGTCTTGTATTTAGATTGTAACCGTGAACCACAGTAGAGCAAATCATGTAACTTTGACAGATTGTATGTAACATGTGTATGTAAGTAAACCCAATTGGTAAAAAAACATGTAATGGACCGAAATTATTCCGGCAATTTTTAAATTTCAATTCCTACTACAATTGTTTATTCTCAGTTTGACCAAAGCTTTCTATATTTATTTTCAAACTGGTTTGCCTCAGGTAAAGATCAAATGCCATGGGTTCATACTCACATGTATATTTACAAGGAAAAAGACACAGTGATATCATAAACTGTATAATGTGTTCAGCTATATATATAAATTAAATCGTAATTTAATAAATTAATATCATCTCTTCGGCGTTCACAAATCACAAAATATCGCGTCATACATTGGCGGTAAATGTAACATCTATGGAACAAAGCAGAAAAACCAAAATGTGTGGAAATCACAAGAACGTCCTTGATCATACATCAGTTACCCGGGGATAATTAGATGAAATTATTTAATCGATTTCATTTCTCAAATCTTAAAAATAAAAAATAAATTACCAGAATTTTACAGTAAATTAGAAATTAAAACTTCAACAGTTTTAGAATACTGCGATATACTAGAATCAGCAGTACGATTCTTAGTTACTTTACAAGGAACAAATAATATTTACTTTGGATACCTATTGCCAACTGCAAAATCACTTTGTGTAACAGTTCAACATTTGAAAGAAAAATCCTGAAAGTATATGAATGTATAAAATCAGATGACTTCAAAGCAATCATTGGCGTCGTCGCACCCAGTGTTTAAACTTAGATAGATGGAATCTCTTCCAGAATTAGGTAAAGAATACCATTGTGACATCATAACACAAGTTGTTATCAATGAGGATGAGGATGTTATAAAAAAATCGAAGAGTTGAAGAAATAGAACTCCAAAAGGCAAGGTTGGCATGATTTTCCTCAACCCATCTGAAAAAACCGTCACGTTTTAGATTAAATGTGGGTTCTTTCAAAAATTGTTAAAGAAATGTATTCTAAAGCTATAAGTGATTTTAAATCTTCCATTAATAAAAATTTCAATCATTTTATACTTCCCTTGTCTGAAAGACGAAGTTTTGCAATCATAAAAAAATCCCCTTCCGCGATTTCTTCATATATTCTAGTTTCAGGGTCCCTAGATGACAAAAAATATGTTTTCTCAATTTCGTCCGTCAGTCTGTCTGTTCGTCTGTTGGGGGTATAACCCAAAAAGCATTTGGAAGGAAATCGATATTTTGCATGCGGATTGTTTGTCTACCTGGATTGAAACCGAATATACTTTCGGTCAAATATATACAAGGTGAGCACGTTAAAAATAAATTCTTGCTATTTTTGCTTTAACTGAGGAATAAATAAAAGTAATAATTTGCACATAGCTTAGGCTTTAACGTTGACGAAAATGGAGCGTTCGAGAGACAGGCAACGAAAGCAAATGTGAGGTGGTCGGTCTTTCGTGATCGAATAGGTCTACGGGGCGGATTGCTCCTGGCTGCTGCCAAGCGTTGAAATCGCTCTCGTAGGCGCCGACTTCGAATCCCACCGCCTCCAATGTGTTTTATTTGCAAATTAATGTAATTTGCGTTACCAAGTGCTTCCTTTAATTGTTTCAGTATTATTAGGAATGTAAGATATTTTCACCCCTAATTTTTTTTTAAATTTTTAGTGTCACAACTTCCACTTCGATAGAAGTTCTGAGTAAAGCCCTATACAAATTATTTATACTAGCAAATCATAGAGTGAGGGATTTCCCTTGAAGGAAGTCTCTTAGAATAAATTGACAGTGGAAATCCCTAACTATACACACGATTTGATACACTTAGTTTTACATACATATAACCACACTTACATGTTTTACATATTTCAAGAATTTTTATATGTACCTATATTTGTAGGTAAATTGCCCAAATATGTATCTACCGTTTACCTACAAGGTAAAATTTATATTTATTTAGATTTTTACATGCATCCCTAAATTTCAAAACCAGGAAATTTATCTAAAACTTGAAAATACCCAAAAAACCCCTGAAAACTCCAATGGGCAGATAATTTTTGGAAAAACCCAAATTTTTGTCAACCCTGCCAAAAGGTCAAAACAAATAAGGGTGAAACAGTCAACCTGCTAACAAGACCAGGCCCGGCTCCAGATTTGAATACGGCATAAAGTGCAGTCACTGTTATCAAATAAAATAATAACAAGTGGTAATCCCTAAATTGTCACTTTAGTTTATTTTTGGGGTGTAAATAATTATCTACCCATTTTACACTATATTTCAAAAAAAAGTTATGAATGTTGTATTATTTGTTGTTTCCGTAGGAGTTGTAATTGATCATCAAATATCTGTTTATTATAAAATGTGCGAGGCGTCCGCCATCGCAGGCAGGTAACTTTTGAGAACGTTATAGCATCTAATTATTATATTGCTTTTTTGTTGAAAGATATATAGTTTACCGTAAGGACAGGTAGGCTGATAAAAATGGTAAGATAAAGGATGGAAATGTGGGTCTGGCGATTAATGCAAACTTTCTTTCTACTCGCATTACATCACTTAAGACAAATAACATTGTTTATGGGTAAAAATAACAAACTGTATCCATGTTTCATTATGTTTGTGCTTTGTTTATTTTGATCCCAAATCTAATCAAGTCAATTATCTGTCTTTTTAAATTTTTTTGAAGAATATATGTTCTCGCCCAACAGTAGGATAGTTTTGTTAGAAGATTTTAACTTGTAAATTTACGTGAATGGGTTTGATTTAGTTGCATGGAGATGTAATCTGTCGACATTCATCGAACTATTTAGAGTTCACTGGGTTAACAATGGTTAATAATATTCTTAACGCAAGACACAAAACATTAGATCTGGATACCTGACCTTACAAAAATATCCCTGCCATTGAAACTAGATATTCCTCCAAGTTCCGACACTAAAACAATAATATCATAAAATATTGGTATAAAAATAAAAATGCTCATAAATTTTATGACTTCAGTAAAGCAAATTTCCAAGGAATGTATAGAGAAATGGCGGTTGTTAATTAAGACTTCATTGATGCTTTTAATGACATGAATTTAGCAGTAGAATGGTTCTATCAAAATAGAAAAAAACAAATTCCCATATTGGTTCTCTCAGGAACTTATTAACTTAATACGGAGAAAAGTAAAATATAGGAAACAGTATAAAGTCTCGGGAAATGTTAAGTCCTAAAAATTTTTGGAATGCGTTACTTAATACAGCTGCAACGCAGGAATTTGAAGGGTCGGTGCTCCGTAGCTCAGGTAGAAATAGCTCGTTCCCTTGCAATATCCCACAAACCGTTGGAACTGCATACGCCTGCCCTTCGAATTCGACCACCGGCAACTTTTTTTTTATTTGAAAATCTATTTAATTTATTAGAAACGTGAACATCTTTTTACTCCTAACTTAATTTTATTTTTAAAATTATTTAGTGTCATAATGTCGACGAGGGACGTTCTGGGTAAAGCCTTTTACATATTTTTACTTTATTTTACGATAAAGAAAGTACCTATTGGATTCACCCCAAAAATTCGAAATTGAGATTTCAACAGATCTTCACGTTTTAGAGTCCCCTGAACCCAAAAAACATGTTTTTGTTCATTGGTCTGTCTGTGTGTCTGTCTGTGAACAGAATATCTCAAAAACGAAAAGGGGTATGACGTTGAAACTTCCGATATAAGTTTTGTGTACTATGTAGATGCGACGGCAAGCTTTTGAAGAAAATCGCATTACAGGAAGTAGGTGTTTACTCTTGCAATTTTTCAGTTTTTTTCTATTTTTTCAAAAACGGCTCTAACAATTTTCTTCAAATTTTACATTTTTATTACATTTTTAATGTGCATTGATGTAAGATAGGTGATTTTTCAGTTAAATATCTCTAAAATGGGTTTCTTTTGTTTTTTTTTTCTATTTTTGTTATTAACTTCTATTGTAAATAGAACACCTGGTATATTATTACATTTTTAATTCAGCTTAAAATTTTAGAGAAAATTTGTCTCCTGAACGAACGCTCTATTTTGAACCGTTTTTGTAGAATTTGTAATTTTTAAAAGTTTTTGACAAATGCTTAAAAATTAAAGATCAAATTGTTGGCTAATCAGATTTTTATAGATGGAAATTGCCAACGCCATATCGTTACGTAATTAACGGCAAAATTCTAGGAAGAATATAACATGTGACTCACCTGGTAATTCACTTTGATAAAGAATTAAAGTTCAATGATCATATTTTAGAAATGGCTAAAAGATCCTATCGCTCTCTCGGGTTATTATAACATTTGGCTTCGAATTTAGAAATAACTCAACCTTAACTTTATTATACCAATCTATAGTGAGATCCAAGTTTGAATAAGCATCATTGATATGGAATACATCACACAGACTTTATCACAGTGATATAATAGGCTGAATTCAGAAAAAAATGTATATGTGATATATTCTGCATATGTAGTTCACCTAATTTTACATTATGCTATTCTGGAATAGATATTTGATTTTCAGTTGTGGTTTCCTGATTTTTCACCTAATTATAGTTGTAATTATAATTCTAATAGGGTAGAGGTGTACAAAATGACATAGTGGGGTAAAACGACATATCAGCTATTTACGTTCTACGCACAGACTTTGAACTGATTCGAATCATGTGATACAATCCCATAGGCCTCTGGAAGTGACCGGTATTCATTTAGTTAATCGCTGGTACTTGAGTGGGACGCACGTGTCGTTTATCATTGAATCGTTTTTTACAGATATGTTTCTAAAGGTAATATTCAGTTGATAGATTATAGTAGTTGAGTTTAGAGTGAGCTATCGCCGTGAGCGGATGTATTGAAGCGCAGTGACCGTATCATCTGTACAAAATGATAGTGTGTCACATATTACATTCATAAATGCGTATTACCAAATATCTAAAATTAACAATTAATACCAAACACCAAGTACTCGGGCCTCGGATTCGAATTCATACCTAACGGATTAACTAAGAATGTCGTATCAACCAATTATATTCCCAACGATGATTTACCAAGACAGCCAAATCTCTCCTAAAGACACTAATCCACCAGCATTATCTAAACGTGGCCTGGAGTCACCACGAACTACGGATCCTGATCCCAAAAAACGATATCTATTTGATACCAGAACACTTATTGCAAGTAATAAATATGCAGCGCTGCAAGATGAACAAAAAGCACAACAATCTACGCCATAGACAACAAACGACGATAAATCGATCACCGAGCCTAATAAAAATTAAATTCCGCCAATATTTCCACACAATTCAAACAACTATCAAGAGGTCGCAAACAAATATAATCACCGACTTACACGTTTTGTTACTAAGGCTGTATCACTGACTTACATGATCAGCAGCGGGAAAAGTAACTTAGATGACTATCGCCACCTAACTAAACATTATGATGAAAACAAACTTAATTATTAGACTTTCCACAACCCTGAAAATAGTAAACTTGAAGTTGTAATTAGAAATGTTCGTATTTCTACTAAATAAAAACAAAGTACGTATGCAGACAATTATTGATGAATTACCTGTGACCACCGAACCCAAGAATATTTTTAATTTAATAAATTTAAGTGCATATTGTATTGTTAAAGTAGAGCAACGGCGAAAAAGCAATGACATACCACAGTGCACCAGATATCAGCGTTACGCCCATACCAAAAACTCTTGCTTTTTACAACCCCAATGCGTTAAATGCGCAGGTGACTATCACTATTTTGAATGTAGTAAACAGAAGAATGAGATACCTAAATGTGTTAACTGTGAAGGCGAACACACAACAAACTGCAAGGGTTGAAGCTACTACAAAATAATGTGCCCATCGAAAATTACAGTAATGACTCAAAAAATTCCCAAAATCGTAAAAAATCATACGATCCACCCATCAAGATCAAATACCTCTTGTGTAGACAATGTTACCTCGAATGAGCTGTATGCAAATATTTTTTTTTTTTTTTTTTTTTTTTTTTTAATATTTACAACCAGATCAGCAAACTAATTGCTACACATAGTTTTGTTGTAATATAAATTAATAACATAGTAAATGTCTTAATGAGGTCGGCGGTCCGCTCCTCGGTCACTATTTCTACAAGTTTATATAAACTATTTATTAAGTAATTTCGTTCACTTATTCACTATCGTCTGATGATAATATGTCCTGTGGCAGTTTTCGTTTGAGTCTACTGTGAATGTCTTTTTGTCCCGTTTTATAATATACCGCACTATTACATTGTTGAATGTTTTTAAAGAACGTTTTAGTTAGTTTCTTAATGAACTGTTCGATAGTAGGGATATTAAGTTCTTCGTGGATTTGTTGATTTCTCATATACCACGGGGCATTCACTGTTATTCGTAGCACTTTGTTTTGTATCACTTGAAGCTTATTCATGTGCGTTTTAGGGGCATTACACCAAACTGGGCAACAATATGTTATAATAGGCCTTAAGATGGATTTATACAGTAAAAGTGAGCAGTCTATTTTCAGCGATGATTTCCTGTTCATAATCGGATACAGCAAAGCTAATCGTGCATGGCATTGGTTAAGCTTTTTGTTTATATGATATCCCCATTTTAATTGTGTGTCTAAATACAATCCTAAATATTTGACTGCCGAATCTTTTTGGTTCCAATCAACTGTATTTTGGTTTATTATAATTTTAGTCGGATTATTAATTCTTCGAAGTGCAAATATCTTTGCTTCGCATTTGGTTTCATTTATAGTGATTCTCCATTTATCGAACCATTGTAACAGGACATTAATTGATGCTTGGAGTTGTAAGATGGCTACTTCAAGGTTATAATGTTGTACTAAGACGGTTGTATCGTCGGCAAATAATGCTAGTTTGGAATTTGCTGTTTCTGGGATATCGTGAATATATATATTGAACAATAGCGGTCCCAAGATGCTCCCCTGAGGTACACCAGCGGATATGTTTCTGTTTGTTGAAAAGGTGTTATTCAGCTGCACTGCAAAAGTTCTATGTTGAAGAAATGATGCTAAGATTCTAACTAGGTAGGAGGGAACATTAAGCTGTAGCAGTTTATATAATAGGCCCTGTATCCAAACTTTATCGAACGCTTGTTGCAGATCTAGAAATGCGGCTGCTGTGTACTTTTTTGCTTCAAATCCTTTCTCAATGGTTTCTGTTATACGAAGCAGCTGATGTCCGGTACTATGTTTTTCGCGGAATCCATATTGAAAGGCTGGTAGTACGTTGTGTTCCATAATAAAAAGATGTAAACGTGAGCAAATATTTTTAAGAATGCCAAAGTATCTGAAAACAACTCAAGCTCTCAAACCACAGATAAATCATCCAATCCACTCACACACCAGATGCTACAAGCTATTTTAGATCTCCTTAGTTCACAAATTCACTCAATTAAAAATTTAATTCTGTCATTAATTCCAATGGCAAATAATCAAAAACTGATCTCTAATTTAACAATGATTAATTGGAACGTCAACGGTATAAATAATAATAATAATAATATCATACAGGTGCACCCCAATTAAAGGGCAAATTGCATAAATTTAATTTAAATAGTGTACTTACAGCTGTAGTCTAATGTAACAATATATAATATCTATTTTAGACCTTGACAGAATAAGCGACGTAATAACTAAAAATTTTTCTTATTAAAATTAAAATTAAATTAAGATTAAAAACTAATTCTAGCCCATTTTATATTATCCGACTGAGAACATGTATATAGATCGCAAACTTCGCTAATTTTATTAGAGTAATTACACATTAGATACAGCGGTGATTTAAGCAACACATTTGTGTTAGCTTTTGCGCAGTAAAATGTATAACGTGATTGCATTCTAGGTATATGGAAATTAAGTTGTCATAGAATTTCAGGAACATCAATTTTATTATTTATTAATTTATAAAGAAATACTAAAAAAGAACAAATTCGTCGCAATTCCAGACTATCAAAACCAACGGGTTGCAATAGGAGATAATTATCAATACCCCTTTCAGGATAATGACCTGTTAACTTGAAATGTAAAAATTTTAAGAATTTTCTCTGAACCTGCTCTAGATTGTTTATATGTATTTGGTAGTAAGGACTTCAGATAATAGCCCCATATTCTAGCTTTGACCTAACGTATCAATAATACAATAACTTTATTGCATTCGTATTTGTAAATGATTTAAAGTTTCTTAGTATAAACCCTAACATCCTAATTGCTTCTTTAATTTTAATCGGTATGTGTTCGACCAAGTTTAATTCAGCATCAAAATATATTCCCAAATCTTTAATTGTAGTCTGACGTTCTAATATTTTACCATCTATAGAGTAATCATAAATACAACTATCTTTTTTCCCTGTGTACGAAACAACTTTACATTTACGGATACAGAGGTTTAACTTATTACTCGAACACCATTGATGAACCTTATTTAATTCATTTTGAAGCAACTCACAATCCTCTCTCGTATGTATGCTTTTAAAGATTTTTAAGTGATCTGCATATATTAGTTTGTCACAATTTATTACCTGGCATAAGTCATTAATAAAAAACAAAACATTAGGGGTCCAAGATTACTGCCTTGCGGCACTCCCGATAATGACTTATATGTTGATGACTCAAAACCATTATAAAAAACAAATTGGCATCTAGAAGTCAAATATGATTTGAAAAACAATAACAATCGTGTGTTAAATCCAAAATTCGCTAATTTAACTAAGAGCAGGTTACGATCAACACTGTTAAACGCCTTTGACATGTCTGTATATAAGACATCAACTTGACCATGGTCATCTAAAGTCTTGGCAACGTGCTGAGTAAAACTACCAGGTTTGTTACAGTTGATCTATTTACCATAAATCCATGTTGATATTGCGATATAAGTGATTTAGTAGACACAGATATGCGATTGTACAAGACTATTTCAAAAACTTTTGCAAAGTTACTCAAAATATAAATTTGTCGATAGTTAGATACCACAGAAGGATCTACTGCTTTAAAAACTGGACATGCTTTAGCCATTTTCCAACGATTCGGAAAAGTTACTGTTTTCTGTGAAAGATTGAACTATATGTATAATGGAAGTGAAAATATATAACCAAAATCTTTAACTAAAAAGGATGGTATCACATCTGGCCCAGCTGTCATTTTGCTTACGAATGTCTTTATTGCATCTTCTATTTCCGCTACTGTGATATTTGTAATGTTTACGTTTTCATAATTGTTGTTCGCTTCATGTACCATTCTACTAATATTGTGGTTATTTTTATTAATAAAACATCAAAAGTCCATTTTAATAGAATTTATGACCAGACATAGTATTGATGTTGCTTCTGTAACTGAAACACATTTAATAGAAAACGAAAAATGTATTATACCTAAATATAATATATATATATAGAAGAGATAGAAATGATAATTATGGTACCGGTGGGGTTGCAATACTCATAAAACGTTCTCTAGTAGCCTGGTAGTTGGATTTGCATAATCTAATGGACCTTGAAGCCATTGCAATTAAACTTCCGTTGACAAACAACAACTCACTCAAAATTATATGTGCTTATAAACCTCCAAACGGACAACTAATTTCATCTCATGTCAACACAGTATTTGAAGAAGAAATTCCAATTCCGCTCGTTGGAGATCTTAATTGTAAGCATACAATATGGGGATGCAGATCGACAAACCTTAACGGAGTAAAACTACACAACTTGTTGACCGCGCACAACATACAGTGATGGCACCTAACGAGCCGACTCAATACCCATATAGAGTGGACCATGATACGGACATACTCGTTAGTTCTAAATAAAAATTTTAAAGAACCCCTACACCAAGTCGTGCTTGCAGAACTTGCCAGTGGTTATAACATTTAATAATTCTGCAAAAATAGTTCCAAGTCTTCCAAGGTTAGTTAACGGACCAATAGATTGGAAAATATACCAAGAGCAACTATGCCACTTAATAACTTGTCCAACTGCAATCAACTCAAAATCAGAAATCAACCATGTAATAACCAACCCTACCGATATTATTAAAAAGCTATCGACTAAGCTACAATCATCATCCAGCAGCGAAAACGTCTCAATTATTCACTACCGCCAATGTACCTCCTAAATTTAATCAGATATAAAAATAAAATTAAAAGACAGCGGCAGAGAACAAAAGACCAGAACATTAAAACTCAACTTAATGACATGATGAGACGAGTTAAAAGAGCATTGGATAAACACCGAGACATATCAGTTTTACTTAGGTATCTGTCTGCTAATGACTCGAATCTATGGTTTTCCACCAAACGAATTCTTATACAACCAACAGTGATTTCCCCAATTCGACTGAATAATCAAACGTTTACCAAAGATTTTGATAAGTCAGAAGTGTTGGCAGATCATCTGAAACACACATTTACTACACCAGTTGATGAAACAAATCGGAACTTATGCATCATGTAGAAATTTCTATTCAAAACAATGATTCTGAAACTCAAAACGTCTGTCGCTTTCCTAGATGTCGCTCAAGCATTCGATCGTGTGTGAATAAACGGATTACACCTAAAAATGCAGAAAATCGAAATTCGACCATACCTTCGAAACATCATTACGTCGTGCTTAACCAACAGAACGTTTAGAATTCGCATCGTCTCAACATTTTCCACTTCCAGACCAAAACACGCAAGAGTCCAGCAATTGTGTATATTAGGGCCCATATTTATACAATATCTTCATGTATTATATTCCGCAACCAACAGACTTAGAAATAGCAATGTATGCCGATGACACGGCTATTATCACAAAAGATCAGGATATAAATGTAGTTAAGCTTAAATTACAATAGAGCGTAGACAAAGTACTTAAATGGCTAACAAGGTGGTGTATTAAAATAAACTCTGACAAGTGCGAGGCGCAGATTTTTCTCCTTGCGGCGACCCATCGATCCCCCAAACATAACAATTAACAATAGAGAGATCGTTTGGAATCAGATGGATAAAGCGGTTAGATATCTTGGAGTTTATATGGACTTACCTGGAGTTTTCACATTAACAGAAAACTATCTGAGTGCTATTCCAGGTTAGGTATGCTGTACCCAAAACTTAGTAAAAAATCATACTTAAACGTAGCGTATGGAAAATTACTTTACACGGCGCTGCTAAGGCCGATAATCACATATGGTTGTGCTGTTTGGGGTGCCACGACAAGAACGAATACAAAGAAAATTCAAACACTACAAAACAAGATATTAGGTATTATTGTAAATGCACCATGGTTTGCCAGAAATAATCAAATTCACCGTGAATTGGAAATACCTACCATCGAATTGTTTGTGTATAACACTTCGAAACAATTAACACCGATGCAGTGGAGCTGTCCACTATGGAATTGGTGAACGTTCCATTCACACTAGGCTTCAAAGAAAACTTCCCAGTAATCTTCTACCGCCATCGCAGGTTCATGACGATAGTAGTGGTCCCGAACAATAGTGCGTAATACATAGTGACAATAATCATAAGACTCATAGTGACAGTAATGACACAAAACTTGTAGTGACAGAGGAGCCGTCGAAGCCGACATCGATAAAGTTATGTATAGTTATAATTATTAATAATTAACAGTGCCATATATAGCGTTTGTTATGCTGATCTGCCAATAAATTCTATATTAAAAAAAAGATTTTAGTAGTTATCTAAATTCTTCATTATTTTTTCTCTGCATTGTTGCTGTTTACATCATGTATAACTTAGTGATGAATCATTTACAAGATTAATGCAAAATTGCTTCGGTAGTACAAGTAGGGTAAAATGACATACACTAATGTAGGGCATAATGATAGTATGTCATGGTTGAAAAATTATTCAGCGTTGGTTTTGCTTCACTGTTGTGTGCAAATATGCCTCGCAGTAATATTCGTAAGACGAATAGGCAATGCTGGAATGCCATTTCAATGAATCAGGCCACAAAGGCCGTAGAATCTGGTGGAATGAGCTGCCTACGAGCATCTAAGACCTTTAGTGTACCTCAAGATGGAGGTAGAAATTCTTGAATGGACATTCGTTAGAGATGCTTCATGTAGTGATGTACAATCAAACGACAATAGGGGCGAGGGTTGAGCAAGTAAGTCTTAATGAGCCCATGATTGAACACACGCAACATGTTCTAGTATCTCAGTGCACACCGTACTGTGTGAATATAAACTTAACCCAAATGATCAAGACAGCAACAAAAATAAGATGCAGATACCTTCAAATAAACCAGTAGCGGATTCCGAAATTGCTAAAAGTGCAGAAGATGCTAATAAGAAACATCAAGTTGTTCCTTCTCCTGCTACAACTAATTTAACAACAAATCATACAAGGCTGACGCCGTTTAAATGCAACTACTACGCCTTCACTCCATCTTCCAAGAGTGACGAAAAAAGACCTAAAATTACTAAAAACAAGATTGTTTGGGCAGACGCAAAGAGAAATACAGGAATTAGCTTATCACTTGGCGGTTAGATATGGAATTCAACACAATTTCAGCAATGATAAGAAGATTGCAAGAAAAGATTGGTTACGAGAATTCCGGAATAGAAATTCAGACGTGTCACTCCGCAAGCCAGAACCCACATCAGTCGCAAGAGCGCAGGCATTCCATAAACCACGAATTCCAATATTCTTCACAATTCTTGCAGAACCTTTAAGCGAAAATATAAATCCGATATCAGGATGGATGAGTGGACAAGTTTTTCTCAAATATTTTCCACACTTCCAGAATTATGTCAAGTCTTCAATTGCAGAAAAAGTAGTTTTAATTTTGGATGAACATTCCAGTCGTAAATATCTGAATGCATTGATTTATGCCAAAGAAAACGGAATCACCACCATACTGCACCGACAGGATGCAGCCACTAGATGTGGCATTTTACGCCTCATTGAAAAAATATTTCGATCAGGAGATTACGATGTGGCTAAAAAATCATCATGGGTGGGTTTTTACCCAGTTTCAGATTGGGGAATTACTTGCAAATTCTTATGACAAAGCAGCTACGGTTCAAAACGCTGTCAACGGATTCAGTAAAACTGGAATGTTTTCTACATATTTCCAGATTATCTCTTCGAACCGTCAGAAACCACAAACATTCCTATCAACCGAGAACCGGAACAGAACATTGAAGGGCCTGAAATAAATTTTGAAGCACCTGAAAGGAACGCCGAAGCAGCTGCGCGAAGCGCCAGAAATAATATCAATGAGATACCTCCAGGTTCATCAAAAACATTAACGGTAAATCTCGATGAGTTAAGTCCAGTATCAACAGGCACCGATGTTACCGGACAGGGCAAAAGAAAATGTAGAACACGTCAAAGAACAATGTTGCTAAATTCGACTCCAAATATAGAAGATGCTAAAGAAAAAAGTCTGGGAGCTAGTTCAAAATCGGTGGTCTCAGTTACCAGAAAAAATCAGGTTGGCAAGAACTTGGTAATTGACCCAGAAACTGATGACATTCAACTTTCTGGTGAAGACGATGATGATGATAGTTCCTGTATTTATTGTACCGAACTATATACCAAATCTACGCCTGGTGAAGTAAGGCTAAAATGCATGTAATATGATAAATGGGTCCGTACAGGCTGCACAGGGGTAGATAAAGAAACAAAGAAGTTCGTTTGTGAGCTGTGCACTGACTAGTATATCGTTATCTGGTGAAAACATATTATATGTCATTTTATCCATCCAGTGGGGTAAAATAAAGCTTTCGTAGATCTTTGGAACCATTTTTTAAAGAAAACTCTTTATTTTTTCATCAAAGAAACCTCTTGATATATTAGAAGAATGTATGTAGGGGATAATCACTCGCATCATTTATACACATTTGTTCCAAATATATATGTAGAAATTATTTCACAAATGCTATGTAATTTTGTACATCTCTTCCCTAACTCTCTCCTAACTATAACTGTATGCCATTTACATTAATTTTTTATTTTTACTACAAGATACAATGTAATAGGGCTTATCATCCTATTTTGCAGCCCTATATATATATATATATATTTTTTTTTTGCAATGGTTATTGACTGTGTTGTAATATTATAATGAAGATGATAAAATAAATATCAATTAACACTACCTGCAAATATTCTTTTATTTTGGTCAAATTTCGACTGACTAAAAATACTCACTGGGTTCGTTAAATATTTATAAAGTAAACAGTATTGTGCTCTTTATTATATTTCCTCCATCTGCCATATAATCTTACAGAGGCTAACTAGGTAAGCAAGCTGACTCGTAAGTCAGGGTTGGATTCACCGGTACATTAATATTAAATTCGTGTGATACGCCACTGGAATATAAATTTAACTCGAACGCGCAGAAGCTATTGCTGTCAAAATCCTATACAAATCGCTTTATCTTAGTGCGATTCGTTTTTGTGCATTAAACTAATAAAAGGTGTTTTATGAGAGATTTATCAGGTAAATTTTGAATTATCGCGCTCTTAGCGTCACTGATTCTCATTTGTTTGCAAGCAAAAACCTCCACTTCGTTACAACATTAATTTGTTTTTGGGAGCGTCGCTTTGGGATCAACATAACCTAAAACTTGATTATGGCAATTACTGGATATTTGGTTTTTAATGGATGCTTAACTCTGCCTGGGTCTCGTTCATGAAGGTTTGGTCTAGTAGTCATGCGAATTTCCGCTTGCGAACACCGTTATTTTGGTTGAAAAACTAACCTGACTTCCAGGGCTGCGGGTTCTCAATCGGACTGCATCTCCTGCTGATTTCTGCCTGTAGTTGGACCCCTGGGATGCTGTGGCTGCTGTAGATGCTTCCTACATGCTGTGCGCACACGCTGCAGTCGAAACCTTGGGCTCAGGAACCTTATTGTGCCCCCGGCTGAAGTGCGTAGTCTGCGTTGGCTTCCGATCGTAGTCCTCGTAGTGGCAACGTTGAAAAATTATTTTGATGTGAGGAAAAATGTTCCCACATTCTCACAGGTGCACGAACAATTACTTGGCACAATGGTGCACTTTTTATCGATACTATTAATAGATGACTAGGTAAAAACTGTAATTTTTGGAGAGCACATAAAACTGCCTGTCTCTCCCTACCACTACCGCAGCTGGGAACCAAGGACCTCACTGCAGCGGTTCTGGAGCTTCATGTAGGTGGTAGAAACCATAAGGTAGTAGTAGGAAGCGCGTATTTCCCCTCGGATGACGCGCGCATACCTACGGATGAATTCGAACGCTTAATGTCGTTTGCAAGAGATAAAGGTCTTCCGGTAATAGTCGGATGTGACGCCAATGCACATCATTCGGTGTGGGGAAGCTTAGACATTAACCCTCGGGGCGAAACCCTACTAGAATATTTGGCGTCCACGGATCTTGAGATAATGTACAAAGGTACAGAGCCCACTTTTGTCAATAGCATCCGAAAGGAGATAATTGACATTACAGTGGCCTCCAGGTGTTTTTCAATCAATATTGAAAACTGGAAAGTGATGTCGGATATCGTGACATCTGATCATCGTATGATCAGAATGGAAATGAATTCCGACAAGCCTCTGGAAATTCCCTACCGAAACCCCAGGGCAACAAACTGGGAAAGTTATCGTTCCAGCCTCGTTCGCCAAGGAGGCTAACCAGAGGGAGGTATATGCACAAAGGAACAATTAAGTAAAGATGTAGAGCAACTGCCAAGACAAATTTTCTCAGCTTATGAGGAGGCCTGTCCTCTCAGGGAGGCTCTAGTTCGTGGGGTACCACGGTGAACCGGCAATCTAGCCGATCTGCACGAGGAATCCAGGCGAATCTTTAATCGTGCTATCAGAGAAGGGACACAGGCCTCCTGGGACACTTTCAAAATAGCCAGGAATAGGTTTAAAAACGAGTTAAGACGCAGCAAAAGATCAAGCTAGCAGAAATACTGTGCAGAGTTAAGCTCAGTATCAGACTCTGCTAGACTGACGAAAATCTTAAGCCGCGAAACTAGTCAAACAGTAGGACCGTTAAAAAAGGTCGATGGGATGTGGACAACATCCAAAGAGGAGTCTCTACAACACCTTATGGAAGTCCACTTTCCAGGAGACGGCGCCATCCAATTAGCACCCATAGCGGAACAGGAACCAGTTTCTATAGAGAACTGGCAGTTCGCTGAGGGAATTATAACGGAAGGTGGAGTCACATGGACAGTACAGGAGTTTGATCCCTTTAAGTCGCCGGGGCCAGATGGGATCTTCCCATCATTGCTTCAGAAAGGCCTGGATATCCTTCTTCCATATATAGTAAGGGTATATAGGGCCAACGTAGCAATGGGATGGGTCCCAGGACAGTGGAAGGCAGCCAGAGTGGTCTTTATTCCCAAGACGGGAAGGGAGGATTACACAACTGCCAAATCATTTAGGCCCATTAGTCTTACATCCTTTCTTTAAAAGACCTTGGAAAGGATCATTGATAGGCATCTAATGGAAAGGGTAATGACAACAGACCAATTCCACAGGAATCAGCACGCATACAGACGTGGAAGATCGACCGAAACTGCACTCCACGCTGTCGTGCACAAGGTCGAAAGGGCACTACACTATAAGGAAGTGGCCCTTGCAGTACTTTTTGACATTGAAGGCGCATTTGACAAGGCAAGAACGGCTTGGAGCAAAGAACCGTGACGGCAAACCTAGGGGACTGTTCAGTGAGGGCCAGGGTGACAGGAGGTTGCCCGCAAGGCAGTTGCCTCTCACCTCATCTGTGGTGTCTTATAATGGACGGTCTACTGGGATGCCTAATGGAAGAGGGCTTCTATGCACAAGCATACGCAGACGGTGGACTGGTACTTGCTACTGGCAGGTTCCTAAACGTCGTTTGCGATAGAATGCAGGTAGCTTGCAGGATTATTGAAAGATGGTGTGAAGAGAAAGGTCTGTCGGTAAACCCACTAAAAACTGAGATCATTCTTTTCACAAAAAGACGAAAACTTCAGGGTCTGAAGATACCCATTATGTACGGAAGACCACTTGCATTACTGCAAGAGGTCAAGTACCTGGGGGGTAATCCTCGACAGCAAATTAAGTTGGAGGTCGCATGTCGACAGGACGGTGAAGAAGTCGACAACGACCTTATGGCAGTTGCGCAGAGTTATAGGCAGGAACTGGGGGATAAACCCCAAGATTCTGCACTGGCTCTACACATTGGTAGTAAGGCCAAGAGTTCAGTACGGCTCAGTGGTCTGGTGTCCTAGTGTAGAGCGCCCCAGTATTTCCGTAAGATTGGCAAAGGTCCAACGACTAGCCTGTCTCGGAATTACAGGGGCAATGAGGACAACCCCAACAGCCGCACTGGAGGTAATACTGGGACTCCCGGGCCTCGACACTTGGATAAAGAGAGAGGCCATGGCTACCCACCTCAGAATGCGGGATACGGGGCTATGGAATGACCAGGGAGTTCGCACGGGCCATGCTAGGATCGCCGACATGGCTGTTAGAGAAATACCTCTATCAGCCTACAGGGTAACCGAAGCAGAGGACCGGCTAAGGTTAGAAAAACAGTGGGAGCAAAAAAGGGTTAAGCTCCAGTCGAATGCCTTGATATGCTACACGGATGGTTCTCGAGTGGCGGAAAGGCAATCCTCTGGAGCAGGAATTTATATGGAAGGCCGGGGGTGCAAGAAAGCTATGCTTTAGGAAGATTCACCACGGTATTCCAAGCAGAAGTTTATGCCATCCTATCGGTGGCAACAAGGAACGAGGTCAGGATATCCCCAGAGCAAAAAATTTATATTTGCTCTGATAGCCAAGCCGCACTAAAAGCAATCTTCTCGGCCAGGACAAGATCAGCTCTTGTCCAGGAATGTGGAGATGCTTTAGCCGAATTGGCAAGGGAAAAGGACGTCGAGCTCATCTGGGTCCCGAGACATACGGGGTCCAAGGCAACGAGAAGGCGGACGAACTAGCCAAACTCGGAGCCGGGGAAACTTGTTTTGGACCGGAACCTTTTTTGGGTATAACAAGGCAGCAGGTCTCAACAGCCCTAACCGGGTGGGCCTACAAGACCAGCGAGGAAAAGTGAAAAGGATGCAGGGGCTGTCGTCAGGCAAAGTACCACATAGCGGGATTTGATTCAAAGAAATCGGTCTGGCTAATGGGAAGGAGCCGAAGAACCACAAATCTTTTGATAGGGATCTTGACAGGCCACTGTAAACTAAAGAGACACCTAACACTGATAGGAGTAGAGGAAGATCCCATCTGCCCAAGATGTGGGAGGGACGAGGAAACGTCCTTTCACTACGTGGGAGAATGTGAAGCGTACCAGCGACTGAAGTATAGAACCTTTGGAGCACCTACGCTTCGAATGGAAGAGTTGAACTCCCTATCCTGGGCCGAAATTCTGATCTTCATTAGAAAATCAGGAAGGTTTAAGCAGGGAGAAGAGCCCATCGAAGAGGATGATAATGAAGGCGGTTGAGGGGATGGCATGGGGTTGGCAAAAAGGGCCTATGGTGGCCTACTTGCTAGACTTCGGTCTCCCCACAACTACTACTACTGCTACTACTACCTACTTAATAATAATAACTTGCCTTTATTAACTTAGTACATCTCTCAATCATCATCATCAACCAGCCTCTAGAGTCCACTGCTGGACATAGGCCTCCCTTGATTGTTTCCATAGCTTCTTGTCCTGGGCCACTTGCATCCAATTGGTGTGGATACGTTTCAGATCATCATGCCACCTAGTTGGTGGACGACCCCAATTTCGAAATGCATCTTGTCGCGGCCTCCATTCCACTATCTTCTTGGTCCATCGGTTATCGTTGATCCTAGCAATGTGTCGCGCCCATTTCCACTTAAGAGTTGTTAATCTTTCTACGGCATATGTTAGTTTTGTTCTTCGACGTATTTCTACGTTTGGCACTTTGTCTGTCAATGATAACCCCAACATTGATCTTTCCATTGCACGTTGTGCAACTCTTATCTTATTTGCCGTCTTCTTAGTGAGTGTTAGGGTTTCAGCGCCATACGTCAGAACGGGCAGCACACACTGATTAAAAACCTTTCTTTTTAGACATGTTGGAAGTGCCGATTTAAAAATGTAGGTTAGCCGGCCAAAGGCTGTCCACGTCAACCCTATTCGTCTAGCGATCTTACAGGTCTGATTATCGCGGCTGATTCGTATTTCGTGACCCAAGTATTTGTAAGAAGCTGTTTTACTTCGACACGAAGTGTACGAAGTATTGAAATTCCCTCATATCGAAAACCACTCTTGAGTCAAATATCTCTAAAATTCGAGGCAACCGACTAATGAACCCACTATATCAAATCTCCGTCTCGGCGGTGCGGATCTTTTGGTGAAGATCCCAGCCCACTAGATCAATCCCCCGTATTGGGGGGTGCCTAAACGTGCTGTGCGGGGGATGTATGTTCGTATGTGTACACGATTACGGTCGCCAGGAACCTTCCTGAAGTCTTGGATCGTTTTCATACGATAGGTCCTCGGAAAATGAAGGCAACATCAACTTCTGAGCTATGGTCGTCGGCAAAAAAATTTTTGTTTTTTTTTTGGTTTTTTTTTATAAATAACTGGTTCATAGCACTTCATTGTATTAGCGAATCGGAGTGATGCTGAGTATCGAAGTATTCTTGGAAAGCACGGAAGGACGCTTTTCTTGGGTGGGGGGGGTACCGTATATTCTTCGATTTGGTTTTCATCTATATATACCGCCACAAAATTACTAGGTTTGTCATTACTTGGGTTTTTGTTAAGTTAATTTTCAGACCCATCTTTTGAGATGCCGTGTTCAGCTTTTGTACCATTTTTTGGGCTTTATTAATGCAGTCAGATATTAGAACTATCTCATCCGCAAATCTTAAGTGGCACAGGTTTTCGCCGTTTATGTTCAAGCCTAGCTCTTCCCAGTCTATTTGTTTGCACATGTACTGGAGCAAGTTGTTAAATAATTTTGAAGAAATGGTGTCGTCTTGGCGAACACCTCTTTCTACTCGGAAGTTGTTTGTATCTTCGTGAAGCCTTACACAGGCCGTAGCGTTCTCATATATATGCTTAATTATTGTCGTGTAGCGATGATCTATTCAACAGTCAGCTAACGATTCTAACATTTTCTGTTGGTTGATGGTGTCGAAGGCTTTTTCATAGTCCACAAACACCAAAACCAACGCTTTGTTATATTCAACTGTTCTCTCTATTAGGCTTTTGAGAGTTTGAAGATGGTCATTTGTGCAATAACTTGATCGAAACCCAGCTTGCTCCCGTGGTTGGTATAGATCTAATTTGGAGGTCAGCCTGTTTTTAATAATCTTTGTAAAGAGTTTATATGTATGAGATAGCAAGCTAATCAGCCTGTAGTTTCCAGGGTCTGTAACATCGCCTTTCTTGTGCAAAAGAATTATGCTTGCGTTATTCCACTTTGCTGGTGTTATGCCTTTTGACAGACATTCGTTGAACAGGAGTCCCAGTGCACATAATAGCTTTTCTCCTCCCATCTTTATAGCATCAATCACTAGCTCGTCTTGCCCCGGAGATTTATTTCGTTTCATTACAGAGAGTGCATTTCTTATTTCATATATAGTGATCTCTGGAATGTCTTCAGAGCCCTGATTTAGAACTTTGGGGAGTTTTTGTTCTTCATCGTTGTTTTTGTTATGTTCTCTGTATAGTTCGACATAGAAGTTTTCTACTATCTTGAAGATTTCTTCTTTGTTCGCTGTAATTATTCCTTGTTTGTCTCTTATATTTGATATGTTTGCTTTTGCACGAGAAAGCCTTTGCCTTAGTACTTTTAAGTTCCCGTTATTTTCTATTACCTTTGTGACCATTTCGGTATTGAAGTTTCTTATGTCGCTTCTAATAGATTTGGAAATGTCTTTGTTTAACTGTCTAAAGACTGCTAGATTTTCTCTGTATTAGTTCCCTTCTTTGTCTCATGAGTCTTTTGGTGTTTGTGCTTAACTTTTCGTCTATTTTTCTGTCTTTGGGACAATGTTTTTTCTCTGCGTCCTTTATTGCATTTATTATTGATGTGTTCAGCTGGTCGATAGCTATATTTCCTTCTTCTTTAATGTGTAATGGTTTGTCCAAGTTTTTGTTAATTTCGTTTTGGAATAGTTTCATGTTTTCGTTGTCGGGGGGGCACCATCTTTTTGTTTTGGGTTTAGTTATTAGTTTCCTTCTTTCTTTTTTAGTATTTACGACCACTTTTGTTCTTATCATTCGGTGATCACTACCGAATGAAAACTTATTGAGAACTGACACATCGTGTACTATTTTCTTTTTATCTGCAAAAACAAAATCGATTGCGTTCTTTGTGAAGCCATTCGGATGTGCCCATGTCCATTTGCGTTGTGGTTTTTTATTAAAGAAGGAACTCATTTCATAGAGGTTGTTTTGTTGTAAGTAATGTAGAAGTCTTGTTCCTCGCTCGTTTCTTGTACCATAACCATGATTTCCCATTGCGGTTTCCGATGGATCTTGTTTTTCCCCAACTTGGAATTGAAATCGCCTGTTAATAATGTATAGTAAACAGGTTTTTCTTGCAGAGCTTTGTCAATATTGTAGTTAGTTAGTTAGTTAGTGTTATTTTTGGGGAGACTCTAGCGAGTCTAGCAAGTAGGCCTTTATAGGCCCTTTTTGCCAACCCCATGAACAAGGTCTAGGCATGCAGAGTACCAGGTACCTTTATCCTACTTAGAATTTTGCCGAGACTAAGGAGTTCCAACCTTAGCAAGGGATCTTTTACATGCTACACAATATTGTAGTAAAAGAATTCCAATTCTTCTTCATCAGATATTGATGTAGGTGCATATGCCTGTATGACTTTCAGGCTGTATCTAGAGTTCAGCCTTAAAATCAGATAAATGACTCTTGGGCTTATAACTCTGATTTCCATTATATCAGATATGATTTTTCTATGGATGATAAAACCTATTCCTCCTTCTGATGTTTCGTCGTTTCCCTTGTAGTGGAATAGATGACCAGAATTTAGGGTTAATTGTTTTTCACCTCTTCGTCGCACTTCACTCAAACCTACAACATCCCATTTTATGCTTTTAAGCTCTTCTTCCATTTCTAATAGATTATGATCTGATAGTAGAGTTTTGGTATTGTAGGAAGCTATATATACACAGAATTATGTAAGAAATATATCAGGGCGAGGTTCAGCCACTAGCATAACTACCGCCTGTTCTGCCACCTAACCCTTAACCACATAATCATAGTTCCCAATATGGCTCAAGTGATTCACATAACGCTAGTAGGTATACCGCGAAATTTATAGACGTAATAGTTTTTTTTTAAGTTTATAAGACACTGTATGGCAATCAATGTATGGCGACGCTCCCATCAAAAAGTTTTGAAATAGTGCGTGTTAAAGTAAACCTGCGCGAGAAAGTTGTTATAAAGAGAATAAAATACACTTGCGTGCATAGAAATCGGCCCACTGTAAACTTTTGACTTTAACTATATTTTTTTAGAAAGTATTCATCAGATCAAAAAAATATATACGCTGTTTGAAAGACAATTTAATATGCTTTAATATGAGTTAACATTTATTAAAATCTATTTCGGCTTCTTAGGCTTAACATAGTGAAATTAATACATGAAACAAATTATTTTTTTTTATTTCGAAAAGAAGTAGGGTTATTGACAATTAACACGTAATTTTTAATAATGGGTATGACCCCCTCTTGCCCTAATAACATCTCTCAAGCGATTAGGCATAGATCTAATCAAGTTCGCTATTGTTTCTTGTGGGATGTTAAGCCACTCTTCTTCTACTGCAACCATAAGCTCTGGGATCGAAGTTGGGGTACGAAGTCTAGCTCGAATTCTTCGTTTTAGTTCATTCCATAAATGTTCGATCGGGTTTAGGTCGGGACTGCGTGCTGGCCACTACATAACCCGAAAACCGACTTCTGTAATGTAATCTTGTACGATTCTTGCAGTGTGCGGCCTCGCTTTATCATGCATAAAAAGAAATTCGTCTCCAATGTAGTCCACGTAAGGTACCACATGAACTGCTAAAATCTCCTCGATGTACCTAGCACCCGTTAAACCTCCCCTCCCGTGATTGTCACCTCTACGGATGAAAGCAGGGTCGGTTCGTGCTCCCATAGAAATTGCACCCCAGATCATGCAGGAACCACCTCCATAAGCAATCCGCTCTTCAATGCAGCATTCTGCAAATCGCTCTCCTGGTCTCCGGTACACTTTTCTTCTTCGGTCGCTACCATAGAGGCATATCCTGGTCTCATCTGAGAACAGAACAGACCCCACTGTTGCACTGTCCAATTCAGATGATCCCGTGCAAAACGCAGGCGTGCTTGACGATGAGCTGGGGTAAGTTTTGGACCAATCGCAGGCGTTTTAGGGTCAGGTTACTTTCTTGCAGTCTTCGTCTTACGGTCCACTGACTAATAGCCACTCCTCGTATTTCACGGAGCTGTTGTTGCACTTGAACCGCATAAGGTGACGATTTCTTAATGTTGTTGACACAATAAAGCGGTCATCACGAGCCGTTGTAAATCGCTTTCTGCCTGTTCCCGGTCGCCTATGAAAGGATCCAGTCTCCTCATAACGTTGGCACACTCTTCGAACCGCTGCGCGTGTCATATCCAGTTGTCGAGCAACAGCTCGCTGGCTATGCCCATTGTCGATTAAGGCAATTACTTGGGCGGCTTTTTCCGGTGTAGTATGCATTACACTAACACACTTGAAAACTAATCAAATTACAAAAAACAAATAATGTGCCAATTTCAATTGCAAAGGCAATAATTTCAATCTTTCACAAGTTTGTTATTCTCCTTATAACCACCACATAAATACGTTTCATTTGTTTACCGGCTGTTACGCATATAAACGATAAGCACTCTTGATAAATTTTAACGCATATTAAAGCATATTGAATTGTCTTTCAAACAGCGTATATTTTGTTTTGATCTAATGAATACTTTCTAAAAAAATATATAGTTAAAGTCAAAAGTGTACAGCGGCCGATTTCTATGCACGCAAGTGTATATTCCTCAATCAGCTATTTTTAGGCTACAAGGAAAGAAGTAAAAAAATCGAAATTCCTTGTGTATTTAGGCGGGTTCTAGTGCAAAATGTGTCACTGCGCAGATTATCTGCGTAGGTTTCTGCGCAGGTCTGCGCGGGGAATTTGCGCAGGTTTGTCAAGGTCGTTGGCCTAGCCGGGGTCAAGGTCGCGGGCCTAGCCGGGGTCAAGGTCACGCGTCTAGCCGGAGTCACTGACCTCACCTAAGTCACGTGCTCCACAATGAATTTTATTCCTACGCTTATTAGAATTTTCCCAGGCCCAAGCGGATGTGAGTCATCGTCTGAGAATGCAAACCTGTTTGAGACTTGTAGATGCAGGATGTTATTGAACAATGGCGTCCGTTGTTTGATAATCTGCACGATTGCAAAAAATAATTGGAACAATGAAGCCATTGTTGTCTGGAGGAATTTTGCTTACCTCCATTATCAGATAAACCGGATGTTATTGTCTGGAGCTTCAGACTTGTCCAGACATGTTTGAGAAATGTGCAAGACTGATAAAAATTGAACAATGGAACCCATTGTTTTGAGAAAAATCAGCACGACTGTTAAATTGAATGAGCCTTTGTTCGGAATTTTTTGCTGACGCAGTTAATGGCCTCCATTATCAGCTACGACGATAAATAAATCGACCGGCTCGGCTGTCTGCAAGAGTTAGTATTACAACTGCACGCACGCGAACATGTCTCCAATAGATAGCGTTACCGAATTAAGTTCGAATTCAATAAAAACAATCAAAGACGCGATAGGGATTGTAAAATATAGTGATGAGCTCAGACATTGCTTAAACATGTAAATAAAAACCATTTTAATTGTTAGTCGATTTATCCGTAAGCAGGTATCGTTTTTTTCAGAGATAAAATTTAATATTCCTACACTAGAACAGCACTTTGATTATGTAGCGATCAAGAATAAAACTATGTTAATTATTACTATCTGTAGATCCCCAAATCTTGATACCAAGGTGTTTTTTAAAAAATTATTTGAATTACTACAACATGGCGGGGAACCGGACAGAATTATTATCAATTATGATTGTTTTTGGTCTCGCACCCGGTAATTAAAACTGCTACGCGTATAACAAAAACTCCAAAACAATAATTGACAACATATTTCTAAATACGCATATAATTTTGTGTTCTGCAAAATCTCTAGAACTGGGTTTATCTGATCACAATTGTCAAATTTTAACAATAGAAAATATAAATAAGGAACAATCTCATACAAAAATTATTGAAGTTGGTAGACTTTATTCAAAAAATAATTTCTCTAAGTTTAATAACTTGTTAAAATATGCAAACTGGCAAACAGTATACTCTGAAAAGGATGTTAATAAAAAAAATCTGCTTTTTATGAGGAGTTCAATACACATTTTGAAAACGCATTTCCACGAATACCCTTTAAACAAAAAAATACTCAATCTGGCAACGACTGGATAACCAAGGGTTTACAAATATCATGTCGTAGAAAACGTGAACTGTTACAATTTAAAAAATACAGTAACGATAGGAACTTTATAAATTATGTCAATAAATATGTCAATATTTGAAACATTCAGTAAAGCTTGCAAAACAAATGTACTTCAACAATAAAAATTTAAATGCAAACAATATTACAAAAGAAACTTGGAAAATCATAAAAACCGAAACTGGTCAACAATCTCCAAAAATAATCGAAAACTTTAAGATTACTAATAACAACAACAAAGAAATTACACATCCCTTATCAATAGCGCAACTTTTTAATACCTATTATGTAGAAGTAGCCCAGAAACTACATAACACACTTCAAACAAACACCAGTCCTTCTGAATATTTAAATAATTTAAAATTAACATACAGCTCCTCCCTTCTTTATTCAGCCTTGCACAGCAATAGAAATAAAACAAGTGGTCAACTCTTTTGATGATAAAAGATCTTGCGGTTTTGATGATATTCCAATAACTGTAATAAAACAAAATATTGACAGCATTAAATTCATATTAGCGGACATTTTCAATTGTTCCTTTACATCTGGAACGTTCCCAGAAAAATTAAAAACTGCCCAGGTGATTAGAGTATCAAAAAGGGTGACAAAAAATTAACTGAAAACTATAGACCAATTTCACTACTATCAGTAATCTCCAAAATTTTAGAAAAATTAATTGTAAATCGTTTAAATTCATTTATAATAAAAAATAAGATTTTAAACAATTGTCAATTTGGCTTTAGTCACAATAAAAGTACTCAAATTGCAATATTCAATTTTATTAATAATATAACAGATTCTCTTGAAAATAACTACGAAATAATGGGCATTTTTTGCGATCTATCAAAAGCTTTCGACTGCGTGGACCACGAAATATTACTTAATAAGTTGGAAATTTTTGGTATTGGTGGAATTGCTTTGCAGTGGTTCCAGTCCTATTTGGAAATGCGCAATCAAGCAGTAAAAATTAGACATCAAAATTCTAACGGGTGTATTACAAATATACATCAACCCCTAAATTAATTAAGTGTGGTGTACCGCAAGGCAGTATATTGGGACCTGTCCTTTTTACTTTATATATCAATGATCTTCCGTTAACCATCAGTAACTGTAATTTTACTTTATTTGCGGATGACACCAATATCGTCATTAGGGTAAAAGGTAAAAGTGTTGAGGAACTTGAAAACGCAGCGATACACATTATTAATAAAGTTCACAACTGGTTTTCCGCAAATAAATTAAAATTTAACTATGAAAAATCATGCACAGTTGCGTTTCGCACTCCTAGAGCTCCAACTAACCTATTAAAAATAGAAACTAACATGGGAGAATTACAAAGTATTGATGTAACAAAATTTCTTAGGTTACATATTGATGATATGCTATCTTGGAGTCAGCACATTGTTAATCTAAATAAATCTCTATGCTCAGCTGTGTATGCATTAACTCAATTAAAACACAAAGTTAATCAAAATATTTGTAAAATAGTGTACCATGCTTACTTTAAAAGTTTAATGACATACGGTATTGAGTTTTGGGGTAATTCAACCACAGCGAATGTAATCTTTAAACACAAAAAAAAGCTCTCAGAGTTATCTACAATATGAGAAAATCAGAATCGTGTAGGCATATTTTCATAGAAACAAGAATTTTGACAATGACCAGCTTATATATTCTGAAAATAGCGCAACATATATTCAAAAATTTAACTTCAATAAGCAAACACGAAGATATTCACCATTACAATACTAGGAACAAAACTGAAATCGTGTTACCCAAATATAAAAATACCTTCAGTCAAAACGGTCCTTTATATAGTAGCATGAAAATATTTCAAAGACTGCCTGCGGCTATTAGGGAGGCAGGCACACCAAAATTATTTAAAAATAAATTAAAACATTGGCTATTGTGTAAGCATTTTACAATCTAAATGAATTTTTCGATACCTAAAACAGTTAATCAATAATAGCAATGCATCAAAAAAATAAAATAAAACAAAATAAACAATAACAAATTTAATACTACGGTCGATTTTCCCTACGCTCGGTTTCGAGCTTGGATATGCACATGACATTATCTAGTTAGTAAGTTAATTATAATATAATTTTTATTTTTTGTACTTTGTGTGTATTCGTGGGAAATAATTACTTTACTTTTTACTTTACTTTACATAGTTTTAAAATGAAAATCCATTCAGGCTAGAGGCAAATTTAAGTTTATTAAAGGGGCAACGGCAATTATTGAGAAATTTAAAAGCAAAATTAGCAAAGAAGGGGGCGGGTGTAGCGAGTGGTCAGCAGCAGCATAAGAACAAGCTAGTATGGGAAGATGTAGAATCGTGTTTCAATAGTAGAATAAGAACAGGTATGATTGTAAATTTAGGCTACAAGGAACCTCAAGAATTTTTTTGCAAAAGCATACAGAAGTTTCTCAATAAAAGTAAAACCAATTACTAAAAATAGCTTAATGCTTAAAGCTAACGTAATATTTAGTGCATATTTTATAAAACCTAGTAGTGGCGAGATAGATTTAAAAACGTTTGCTACTAAAAATGAAAAAATTGATTCTGGTACTAATTTAAAACAGTGGTATGAGACTAATGTTGAGAATAAGCTGTTGACGAAATTAGAAGATTTTCAAGAACGTGATTCAGGTAGGAGTTTGCTTGAGATATTACATTTAAAAGTAAATTTAAATCATTACACGCCATTAACAGTAGGTGTATATATTGAGTTACCTCAAGGTATTCAAATAAAAAAGGCTGTAGTTAATGTAAAAAGTAATGATGAATATTGTTTTTTGTGGTCGGTAGTGTCAGCATTACACCCTGCAAATAAGAGTTCTGATAGAATATCTTCATATCCAGATTTCAGTGAAGTTTTAAAGTACTCGGGTAGTAGTGTACCTATAGGCGTTCTGCTCACTTCGATTGGTTTCAAACTTGGCTAGTGTCACGTGGCGAGGTCATTGACCTCTGGTTTGAACTTGGCTTGGTCTAGCTGGGGGTCACGGGTCTAGCTGGGGGTCACGGGCCTAGCCGGGGTCAAAGTCACGGGCCTAGCCGGGGTCCGGTTCCTACGATGAATTTTGGAGCTAAAAGTCTAATTTTGAAATTTTTACAACATTCTCACGATAAATTTTGCCTACGGTTATCAAAAAATATTTCTCAGGCTGAACAGGATGTGAGTCATCGTCTGAAAATGTAGACATGTCCAGTCTTGCAGATGCAGGATGTTATTATCAGTAAATTGAACAATGACATCCATTGTTTTAAAAATCTGCACGATTGCAAAAAATTATTGGACAATGAAGCCATTGTTGTCTGGAGGAATTTTTGCTGACCTCCATTATTAGATAAACAGGATGTTATTGTCCGGCGATTAAAATGTGCAAAGCTGGTAAAAAATTGAACAATGAAACCTATTGTTTGAGAAAAATCTGCGCAACCGCTAAATTGAATGCTGTCTTTGTTTGGAAATTAAAGCTTGTTTGAGGCTCTGGGTGAGACACACGAGTGACTGGGATCTGGTAGTTGATAGTCTCTCGCATATTTTGATAGTTATTACAGTAAGTTAGTAAACAGTATTTAACATAATATAAAAGTGTTGGAATCTTAGAGACATTGAGAGAAATTCTCAACATTGTAAGCACCGAATGTAAATATTACGTGTTTTTTCCCGTACTTTATTAAATACACAGTGTCGAAATTGAGCCGATAGTTATTTATTTCGCTTTTTGCTGTTGGATTTATGTACAGAAGACAGCATCCTCCCTTTAGCAATAAGCAAGTTCCTAAAGAAATATTATTATTATGCTGTAGAAATTTACAGGTTACAGTTCGGAGTGTAAACTGAGTTAAAAATTTCTATACAGCTATTAGCAAACAGTACCATTTAATTGCATATTGTTTTCTTTTACGTAAGACCCAAATTTTAGATTCGATAGTTTTAATATAGGTTCGAAAGCACTGCTGACAGACAGACAGGCAGAAAAAACTTGTAATACAACTGCCAAACCGGACCTTGTCAAATATCGAACAGCAATATATATTAGTAAAAAATACTCAGGTAGGAAGCTAACAAACAGTACGGTGGAGTCTTAAACAGCAGAATTTTATAATACAAAACAGGGCGATAAAGGAATCGTGTTGGATCATATTTAACCACGCAGCATTTTTCAGTTTATAGGTTATCTCGAAGAATCTGCAACTTCCGCATGTCAATCTCGTAAAAACCGACACCTTCTTTGTTCTTGTGTTAGCACCTTGGTTTTAAGAATGTTATGGTTTATTTACATCTTGTGTTAGCGCCCTCGGTTTTAAGAACGCTATGATATACTTTTTAGCTCGAAATATGTTCATTTATTACATAAAAACTTTAATTGAAGTGGAGCACAAAACTACATGTCAAGCTTAATTTAATTATTCATTTGTTCTCTTTGTTTGTCCGTTATTAAAACAAATTATAATCTATCACTATGATTACTAAACTAACGGAAATTAGTTTTGATCAAATTAAATACATTTTAGAAATAAGTTTGATTACAAATTATTAAAGTTACGAATTTCTTATAACTAAATATTGTCCATTTCTTAATTTTAAAATGTCTCTTTGCGCCACAAACACGTTTTATTATTTGCCCTGCTCATTTTCACTAGCGTAATTTGCACTGAATATTTTATAGAGTTTATTTCTTCATAATTGCTTTTCGATGTCCTTCTGTCTGCTTGCTTTATCATGTCTTGCTGCCTGATTTTCCAATGTCTATTTTCTGACTTTCTGCCAGCCTTCTAATTTATCTTTGCGACATTATTATCTTATTCTGCCTTCCTATACCTTTTTTAGATTGCTCACAATTTTACCTGTTTAGCTATATTGAAATCTACGCTTCATTGACATGCACTCAGCAAACCTTTTTGTGACTATTTCTTTCGGTTCGGCTATTCATTCTGCACAAACCTAGTATTTAATTAATTTGACCGTCAACTTCAACCCTGTGAAAAGCGATCTTTGCCCTATGTGTTCCTTACTCAATTCATGTATTAACACTGGCATCTCTTTTCCAATGCATTTACTGATTGAAATTTAAGCTTAGTATTGCAGTTACATAAAACACCCCAACTCTGTGCTTATTGACTTGTTTCTTAAATTGCACTGCTAGCAGAGTCGAGTCGTGGGTCTAAGATCATTACAATATACAGAAGGGACGGCAAAAATACGCCTAGATCGTACAGGAAAACCATTTAATATAAACAAAGGAGTAAAACAGCGAGATCCACTGTCGCCTAACCTATTTAACTGTGCCCTAAAGGCAATATTCCGAAAACTGCAGTGGAAGAATTATATAATATCTATCGAAGGTAAAAAGCTAACAAACCTATGCTACGCAGATGACGTAGTACTGCTAGCGGAATTCAGAAACCAGCTGGCTAACACAGTAAATGAACTACAACTGGCCAGTCAAGAAGCAGGTCTGGCAATTAACTACGATAAAACACACGCCACAACAAATAGAAGAGCGGATGACATATGGATGGAACTAAACACAATCAAGTATGTAGAGGAAGTTGTATATTTAGGGCAATATATATCATTTAACAACATGGAAAAAGAAATCAATCGACGCATTGATTTAGGGTGGAAATGTTTCTGAAACTTAAAACATTATTTTAAAGCAAAATTACCAGTGCGGATTAAACAAAAACTGTTCAATAGTTGTGTTATTGTGAGTCTGACTTATGGTACACAAGCATGGTCTCTAAATAATAAGTTAAAAACCAAACTAAGGGTGAATCATACGAAGATGGAACGGTCCATGCTTGGCATAAGACTTCTGGAGAAAATACCACTTGAAGAAATCAGGAGATGGAAGGGTGTACGAGGTGCTGTGAGTACTAACAGACTACTAAAATGGAACTGGGCAGGGCATGTAATGATGCAAGAAGATCGAAGGACAAAGAAGACTACCTGCTGGAGACCAAGGAGAGGAAAGCGAATAAGAAGACCAGTATCCAGATGGGAGGAAAAACTAATAGAAGCGGGAGGCAAACAGTGGATGAACCTAACGACAAATAAGGAGAATTGGAGAAATATGGGGAAGGCCTTTGCCCGAAACCCGGAGGTTTTGGGCTGATTATTATTATTATTATTTTATTAAGATTACAAGCCAAACAATTTTGCAGTTCTTGCAAGTTTTTGGTTAGCTTACAGTTCAAATCCCTGCTTTTAACTTTTTCAAGACGTGACCCAAATTTAATTACTTGTCTGAAAGGCAACCTATAAGCCTTATAGGTTGCCTTTCCGACAAGTAAGTATAAGGGATCTCTTCCATCTCAATTGATTTCTTCAAACTTGCAGTACACGTAAGTTGATTCCTTGCATATACAAGACGGCAATGTAGTGGATGGTAATTATCTTAATGTATCATTTTAAAAAGATCGAAAGTAAAAAACATAAGATGGTCAACAAACGTTTGGTTTTAAATATTTAGCGTCTAACTATGAATAAAAAAATTCTGGCTATCTTACTCTGAAAATCATTAACCCGTAACTCTGAGATTAAAGCTTTAAAAAACGAAAATGATAAATAAATGCGAAATAAATTAAATGCAATGTACAAAATTACGTAAAGCTATAATCATTCTTAGACATTTACGTCTTAACATCTAATCGATCTCGATATAAAATGTAAATACTTTAAGTGAAGATATTTTACATTTAATATGCTGTAAGCGGAGGCTGATAAGTTTGTAGCCAAAGGCATTAAATAGATATTTATTTTTCTATACAGTCGTCCCCTAATTCACCACATTTTTTTACATCTTTAATACAGTATCCTTTACAATTTTAAAAAATACCCTTTGTTTTTTGATCTCAATATGTCCAGAAAGTTTTTCCCGGCCTAGGTCGAAAAGTTATTCCTGTGCTGTTATTTCTTATTTCTAGCAATGGCGTAAACACACCAGAATCATGCATTTTGCAGTTCAAAAACACGTTGGAAAGATTTAATTTTTTGTACGATCAAAATAGTGTATACTGTTATTAGGAGTAAAAGTAATACTTTGTGTGGTGAGACCGGACACGTTTGACTGACAACCACTTTTATGGTTAGGCATAAAAGTAATGCATTTACCTTGTCTGTCAAGTCACATAGGTTGTCGCTTTTATGACATTTGAAAATAAAACATATTTTGATGATGCGTGGTGTAACGGGATAGTTTGTGTTACCCTGGTATTTATTAGCCACCTTGCTAGATTTAAGCCAAACTGTATTTATCACATTGTAATAATTAGGTTAAGATGAAATATTTATTTAAAACATGCATTCAGTGTTTTACACGACAGATTGTGCGGTAAAAACCGGCTGATTGCAGTCGTTGCAGCTATTAATAAAATCATAGCAAATTGTGCACGAACGGAAAGGCACGGGGAGTCAGTTGCTCGCTAGTAGTTGGCTGGTGTGTTTTGTACATACAAAAGTTAAACATTAAAGTGCGATTGAGAGTTTACGTGTTGACCTGCATTAAGAGCAGCCAACGCCTCGTTATTCTCGAGCCGAAATACACCCTCGAGAGCAGATAGCTACCTTGGAATCATCATCGAAGTATCAATAATTCTTCATCGCCAGAAGCCGCTATTCTAGCTTCGAAAAAGCAACAGATCTTGTCAATGTACGAGACCATTTGGGGCAACTATAACGTAAGGTTAGTTCCTATAAATAATTCCCACAATCGAATGCAGATCCAGGAAACTGTGGGAGCAGAATCATAACAACGAATTATGAAGGGGTTGCAACAAATTGCGCAATAGCTTCGACGTGCAATTACCTGCTGAATAAGCGCATCGGTACAAAGTGCTTGCATCATCCTGTTGGCACACCGTGTCAGCCGATATCAAGCGACCAAAGGCAGAGCCATACTAAGTGAATTTGTGCGCGAAAGTATGCCTTGTTCGCACGATTTGTTATTTGACTTAGCGCTGCGCATGTAGCTATTGTTGATAGCTTATAACATTTTTTTCTACTCACTGTATAGAAAGTCAGCTGTTGCGTTCTAGTTTTAGGAAAAAAAAACTGTCAATTTCCAACCAGCGGGAGCCAATTCTTATTTGCTCCCGGCGGGAGCCAATATTTTTTACCTCCCGCATTTGTGTTTATGTCACCATGGATATCACAACAAAGCTTTACAACGTTGTGCTGATTTGGAAATTAGACAAAATGTCACTACAGAAATCTAGAGTCACTATAATGATTTGCAAAAGCAACAATTTTGAAATTTCGCGCAATAGAACATGCATTCGAAGAAAAAATCATATATATATCACTGGAGCAAAGGTTCATTTCCTCCCTTGTGTGTTTAAATTAAATTCACACGCGGGAGGAAATGAATACCTTTGCTCCCTAGATATATAAATAGCTATAATATTACCATTGTGTAATTTTTACTTCCTTTTACTATAAAGGAAGTATTGGATTCACCCCAAAAATTCGAAATTGAGTTTTCAACGGATCTTCACGTTTTAGAGTCCCCTGATCCCAAAAAACATTTTTTTTTTCATTGGTCTGTGTGTCTGTCTGTCTGTGTGTCTGTCTGTCTGTGAACAGAATATCTCAAAAACGAAAAGAGGTATGGCGTTGAAACTTCATATATAAGTTTTGTGTACTATGTAGATGAGACAGCAAGCTTTTGAAGAAAAACGCATAACCGGAAGTAGGTGTTTACTCTTGTGATTTTTCAGTTTTTTTCGATTTTTTCAAAAACGGCTCTAACGATTTTTTTTAAACTTTACATTTTTCTTACATTTTTAATGTGTATTGATGTGAGATAGGTGATTTTCCAGTTGAATACTTCTAAAGTGGGTTTCTTTTGTTTTTTTTTCTATTTTTTTTATTAACTCCTATTTTAAATAAAACACCCGGTATATTATTACATTTTTGAATTCACCTTAAAATTCTAGAAAAAATTTGTCTCTTCAACTAACGCTCTATTTTGTACCGTTTTTGTAGAAATTGTAATTTTTGAAATTTTTTTACAAATTTTTTAAAATAAAAAATGAAATTTTTGACTATTTATAAGATCACTGTAAAAGGAAGTTGTGTGAGTGTATCACACCAGATTTTTGTATGTATTTTCGTGCATGTATGTTCTTTTCCACAGTATATGTATTTTCATGTAAACTGTCTGCTTTTTCCTAGCAGCATTTGCATGTATCATTACAGAATTATAAGTGATAACAGACAAGACGGAACAATCTATCCTGACATTTCCCTTAGCCAAAGTGAATTAAGAGCGAGCGGGTCTTGTGCTTCTACGACTGGGTTAACTAACAAACAAAGAGCAATCTAAATTCATAGTAGAGTATAGGGCTAAATAAAAATACCATTACAGTGGTGTGACAGACTTTTATAAAAATAATTATAACTTTCTATCAAAAATTTTACAGTGTGACATAGGCTTTAGACTATAAAACTTTGGCCTCCTCACATCTACAGTGCAAAACTTTCCCAGATGTACCGTAAAACGGGGCAACTTCGTCGTTGTACATTTGCCGTGCTGTAACCATATAGGAATTTTTTAGGATAACAAAATGAGATGATACCTACCAGTTAGGGATGGACAGTTATTATCCGTCCTTTGGTTCTTATATATAAAGTTCATACGCCCGAAAAATCGCTAAACAATTCCTGACGAAGTTGTGTGTGTGTAGATCCTAGCCGGTTCGGCCACAGCGATCATTGCTAAATTTTAGTCTATATCCTGATGTGTTCTCTGGTGACTATGCCACCCCACTTTATTTCTAAAGACTCTGCCACAGTGAGAGCAGTACAAGTTTCCGTTTTCATCATAGGTGTAGATAATGACGGGAGTCTGCCTTTGTTTTAAATCCTGTCTCTTCCTGTCTAGTTCTTAAAGTCGCTCTTGCTCATATTCTTCGACTCTGGAGTTTATGTACCTCCTCCAGAGATTACGATTAGTAGCATCGCCCTCCCATGTGGCTAAGGGTATATTACATCGTTTTATGTGGCGTTTCATCACATCCTTATACCTAAGAGTTTGCCCCCCTACTTCCCGTTCTCCATATAGTAGCTCCGAATAAAGTAGTTGTTTCGGATATCTGCTAGAAGGCATTCGAAAGACGTGTCCACACCAACGTAGCAGTTGTTGCATAAGCATGGCTTCCATGCCTTGCATGTGAGCTCTCCTTAAGACATCAGTGTTAGTAACGTAGTCCTGCCATTTTATGTTCATTATAGAACGAATGCATTTCAGATGGAACTGGTCTAGTTTTTTGATGTGACGTCTATATACACACCAAGTTTCAGACCCATACATAAGTGTGGGAATAACTGCTGCTTTATACACTCTTAACTTCGTTTGTACTGTAACATCGTGGGAGTTGAATAATTTTTGACGTAGCTTGCCAAAAGTCATGGCTGCATGCGCAACTCTTCTGTTTACTTCTACATCAATCTTATTGTCTGCTGAAATATTATTACCAAAGTATACAAAGTTCTCAACCTGACTAAGTTTGGTTTGTTCTATACTGATGTTCATAGGTACAGGATCTATCTGATTCCTTACATGTTGTTGCATCACTTCGGTTTTGTAGCAGTTGATTTTCAGACCAAATTTTGTACATGCGTGGTGTAGTCGTGTAATGCATTCTTGAAGTGCTTCAGGAGAGTTTGCTACTAAGCATACATCGTCAGCATACAGAATTTCGATTTACTTTGGTTGATGCCTTTAGTCTAGAAAGATTGAAAAGGCCCTTGTTGTATCGGTATTTGATATGTACTATTGCTAACAAAAAAAACTAGGACAACGTTTTTTTAGCTGTGTGAATCTGAATTTTTAATTGCCAACTGATATGTGATTAACTTTCAAATTATTTCAAAACGTCACTGTCAATCATGCCTAAAGCAAGTTCAGTTTCAAAAGCTAGGAGTAATGCTGGCATACAAAACGGTGTAACTATTCAGCAAATTGCATGTTGATTTAGTTTTATAACTATTTTATATTGTAGCTTTTGATATTAAAATGTTATGACATGTAAATAATTCTAACCTGTCATATGACAGTTTCTTAAGGTCATTTAATCAACTAAAACAATAAAAATGCATGGCTAATGTATTTGGAGGTTGTCCTAGTTTTTTGTGGTACCAATAGTACAGCATCAAACATTCCTTGTAGAGCCTGCTTGATGGTAATTGCGAAGTATACAGCAAATAAGGTGGGCGCAAGCACACAGCCCTGCTTTACTCCAACTGTCACGGGAAACTCATCTGAGAGTTGTCCATCTTTCCTTATCCTACAGATCATGCCATCATGTAGTTGCCGCACCATGTTTAAGAATTTTGGTGTGCAGCCCAATTTTTTCAGAACTTGCCAGAGGGCCTCCCGTGGAACTCTGTCAAATGCCTTTTCTAAATCTACAAAACAGGCACACAAAGGCTGATATTGCTCGAGGCATTTTTCTTGCAACTGGCAAATGGTGAATATAGCATCGCATGTTCCACGGTTTGCACGGAAGCCGCACTGTGACTCCGGTAATATTTCTTTGGCTAAAGCTTGCAGACGTGTTAAAAGGATTCTTGCTAGAATTTTTCCAGCGATATCGAGAAGAGATATGCCCCGGTAGGAATTGCAATCGCTAGAGTCCCCTTTACCCTTGTAGATTGTGGTTATGATGGAAACTTTGAATTCTTGGGCCACCGATTCTGTATTCCACATTTGGCATAAGTAGTGGTGTATTTTCTGATGTAAGTTTATTCCACCTGCTTTGTAGATTTCCGCAGGAATTCCATCGTTCCCTGGCGCTTTACCTTTTCTCATTTCAGAAATTGCCTTCTGCACTTCTTCTAAAGTGGGCAGATTGTCAAGACCCTCTGCAGGTTGTCTGTCTGGTAGACTGGTAATGAATTCCATATCAGGTGCATTTTCGGTATTTAGCAAGTTCCTAAAGTGTTCAAGCCAGCGCTCCAATATTTCGTCTTTTCCTGTGAGGCGCCGTCCATCCAGTGCTTTTAGTGGCGCTGTTCTGCGCATTGTAGGTCCACAGACTTCTTTCAATTTGTCGTAGAATAGCCCAGTTTGATTTGTGTCAGCAAGCTGCTGTAGCTCAAGGGCTCTGTCCTTCCACCACTGTTCTTTTAACAATCTTGTCACAGTTTTAAGTTGTGCATGTAGTTGGTCTGCTTGTTGTTTGAGTATTACAGAGGACTTCTTTACCTCCCTTCTCTGCAGTGCAGTTCGATATTTACCGAGTAGTTCGTTTAGTTCTACATTATTGTCGTCGAACCAGTCTTGGTGTTTTTTCTTGAGAAATCCAAGCGTGTTTTTTGACACGTCGTATAGTTCTTTGACGAATCTCGTCCATTTTTGTGGAGAAAATTCATGATCATTTTGTGGTACTTCACAGAGGTTTTCCACGCCCTGTCTAAATTTGGTCTCTACATCTATCAATTCCAATTTCTTTATGTCTAATTTCTTGGGTGTGATCTGAGAGTTTCTTGTGGGGTTCCTAAGGTGAAGCCGTAACTTTGAGACCACTAGTGTATGATCCGTCCAGCATTGTGCTCCTCTTTTAGCTTTAGTAATGCATACATCTGATATATCTTTCTTGCGCACAATTATATAGTCTATTATATGCCATTGCTTGGACCTGGGATGCATCCAGGTCGTCTTGTACTTATTTTTTTGTCTAAACCAGGTGTTTGTGATACAGAGATTGTACTGGGCGCATAGGGATAGAAGTCTCGTACTGTTTTCGTTCTCTTTACCTATCCCGTGCTTGCCTATTATGCCTGGCCAGGCAAGCGGATTACAGCCAAGAGTCAAGTCAAGATCCTCGTAGAATTGGTTTTTAACTTCATCTAGATTATCCATTGTGGGTGCGTAGGCGCCAACTAATGTCATATGTCTTTTATCGCTTAGTTGCAGTCGCAGCGTGATTATTCGATCAGAAATGCCTGTGGGTATGTTTGTCAATTTCGTAGCTATGCTCTTTTTAATAGCAAAGCAGACCCCATTTTGCCTTTTTTGTGTGTCTGGGTGACCTTTCCAGTAAAATACGTAGCCCCCTTTATGTTCTGTAAGTTGTCCTTCGCCTGCAAGGCGGCTCTCAGTTAACAAGGCCAGGTCAATTCCATATCTCTGTAGTTCACGTGCTACGATAGCGGTCTTCCTTCCTGGGTGAATGCTGTTTTGATTGTCTTGTAAGGTCCGGACATTCCAAGTGGCTACTTGGAGTAGTGATGAATTAATTTTTCTTTTCAGTGTTCGACCACGTATATAGTTGATGCACGAGCGACCGTGGTTATCACCCGTTGAGTTTTTGTGAGGTAAGCGGTGTTTAGGACACCTTTTCTAGTCCCCTCCCCTGATTGGGGAAAGCAGCGCTTCCCTGAATAGGGCTGCTTTGTCGCCATAGGTGCTGCCGAGCTTGCATTTTTACCTACAATAAATGCATGAGCGACCACTCTCCCATGACCGCCTTTGTGTAAACATTTGACTAGGTGCAGGAACATCAGCCCTTACCCCGTCGCCATTTGTCCATCGCCAAAGGTCTTTTTTGTCCAAATCGAGTCCGTGGGCTAGCAATGATCAAAGACGCGTGGATATATTTATAGTGGATAAACAGTTGCGCAGGTGTAAATCCACTCTTTAGTCTTCAGGCTTCTAAGTCCAATGGGACAGTAGACTGACACGATTGGAGAAGTCTTCAGATGTAGTCTCTGGCCTCCCAGTACTATGGTCCCTGCTGGTGTCCTCCAAGCCTTCGACTATGCTCTGCTAGATATGCGACGTCTGCCAGTGGTTAGGTGCCTATCGACACAATCTGCCTTTCCTCCCATACTAGACTTTATGCATGATGGTGGGACTACCATGTTAGATCCCTATAGTTTGGGATCCCCCTCTACCAGGTTTAGTCTGCCGGCCAAGATAGTGTACCAGGGTATGGCCGCTGCATGCACTGCAGCTTCTAGGAGCCACTGGTGAGAGTTATGAGTGTTTGGGGACCAGTACTCCAGTGTCCAACTGCCTGCGTGCAGACACCCACTATACCCCAAGTTGGTACGAAGTTGTACCGATTTTTGGACAACTTCGTCACCTAACTCAAATTCGTCTATAAACAAGGTTGTACGTTTCTAGGGCCAACTTCGTCATGGTAGATAACTAATTTTGGTAATTTTATTATGGTACATAAATAATTGCATTATTTTGAAACAAATTTAAGGTTATATTAAGGCACATTATGACTTTGGGTTAAATTGTTTCTCTCCATGAAACCCACCATGAAGTCTTCAAGAGGAAGGTTGTCACAAAAAATCACTGCTTTATGTCCTTTTTTATCGAGATAGCCTTTCATAATCAGTCTTATTTCTAACTTTGTTAATGGGTAAGACCAAGCTGAAAGTTGGTTTATGGCACCAACATTTTCCGCCTCCTCCAAGGTCGTTAAGGCTTTTGAGAGGTCTACTGATTTAATGTGCCTACCATGCCACTTGTCTTGAAGGGTTGTTCGTGGTTTTCCATGTTTTTTGCTGGCAGCCGACACCGAGAGGCCATTTCCAATATCTTTCAGTGCGTCAACTAACTGGGTATCATAACGCTGGTAACTCCTACCTCCCAACACTTTTCTGCTTTTCTTCGGCATTATTACAGGAATAGATATACTTCCGACGCAAACACAATGGAAGCGAAATGGTAACTGTAGATTTTGAGGTTATGCTTACACAATCGTATATCGGTTGCCGAACTGACGAAGTTGCCCCGTTTTATGGTATTTCATGCCTGAATGAGAACGTAATGAAAATAAATCACACGCTTTTAAAAGTTAAGCAACTAGCATATTCTTTATGAAAATTGGAACTTCAAGTAGCATTACCTACTTCTTTTAACATATTCAATTCACGAAATTTTTAAAAATCCATTTTATAGTTTATAACTTACAGTTCCTTGTTATTAGCATGCGTGTTAGAAAACTATTCAAAATGTATGTGCATTATTTACCTTGGGAACATCTGCACAGCATCTCCTTTCCATTTCTGACCTTAGCATTTGGACCACACACCAGACTGAACAATTACGATCAATATTTCAACCAGATATTTCGTTCATCTGAAAATGATAGTTGATTGTAAAATAACATAAAATACTACAGTTACAGAGTCTGGAAACAATACAGGGGTGAAAGTTGCATAAAATTTGCTTATATAAAAGTTGCAGGTACAAAGGTGCAGCACATTGGTAAAATATTTTTCATTATAAAGGGTGGCTCAAAGAGTGTGGCACACTACTTTTTACTTCCTTTTACAATAAAGGAAGTATTGGATTCACCCCAAAAATTCGAAATTGAGTTTTCAACAGATCTTCTCGTTTCAGAGTCCCCTGAACCCAAAAATAGTATATGTTATTAGGAGTAAAAGTGATACTTTATGTGGCGAAGCTGAAGTTTATTTAGCAGAACGTTAGTGAGGCAAATAATTCAGCTAAGCCACATAGTCACTTTTACTCTAAATAACATATACTATTTTATCCGCAAACGTATTCAGGTAAATTTCATTACTATAAATTTAAAAAAAGGGATGCATCGGCCGGGAATCGCACCCAGGCCACCCGCGTGACAGGCGAGCACTGTACCCCTGCGCTAAACTCTGTGTTCAAATAACGCGCAGCTGTAATGATATATGAACATACTTAATCAGCCGAGCTAATAGCACACGGCCACAGCAGCTGTCACACCATAACCCATGGCGCAGATGCTCTGTTCTGCTGCTTACAGGATTTATTTAAATTAAAATTTTTTCGTACTCTTTCTGAAAATAAAAACCGGCCTACGATCTAAGTCTTAAAATTTGCAAAATTTTAAGCCATCATACAATTTAATCTGTCCAGTATCTTCGGAGGAGATAGCGAACAAACATAGAAAGAAAGAAAGAGAGCAACGATTTTATGTGCTTAGGCAGATAAAGTACGCAAAAGTTGCTATTTTATCGGCTTAAGCAGATAAAGTGACAGTTTTACCTTGTCAATAAAGACACATAAGTTGTCACTTTTGTGACGTTTGCGGATAAAAGCATTTGTCGTTTAAAACATCTAAGTAACAGCCAACAGTGCTGCGTTAATAACTAAAATTTATAATAGTTTTCTCTTTTACTTAATGTTCTTTATTGAAACTATACTACTCACAGGGCAATTAGTTGGGTATTTTTACCTGTCTTTTATTGTGTTGATCTATATTCGGCTACTCCTGCAGACCGGATGTAACTGCACAAAGGCTGCAATCGCTCTCCTGATTCTATGTAATACATGTAGGGTCCTCTGTCCTGGCCGTCTTTCACCTGGTATCGATTTAACATTTCTCATTGTTCTGCTGGATTTAACATGGAGAGAATTCTTTGTTTTCATACTTTCCACAACATGAGTAAGTAGGAAAATAGCTGAAAAAAAATTCAAGTAAAATATGAATGGCACTATAAAAATCTAATTTATAAATATTGTTCCCTATCAATTTTTTACATAAAAGTAAAATTTTGCTTATATGTGCTGTCAAATCGAGTTCCTCCAGCGATAAATAAAAGTAATCATCCTTACGGTATTTGAAAATCATAGTAATTTAAACGACGCACTCGGGATTCTTGTTGAGCGGCAAATTTACTTAACATATTTCTTAGCAAAACATTCTGACAGAAAACGTCAAAATTTAAGCGGCAATTTTAATGCACTTGGGATATTACTGATTAATAAAGACAACAAAGTTAAAGCTAATTTTGTCCCTCGGCACTAAATGAAATACATTTTTTCACTACCTTCTTGGCAAGCGATCTTTACACTGTCAAATTTGAGGGACGTAGGAAACATTTACAAAAATTGTTACGATTGCCCTGACAATATACAGTGTACTTACTTTCCTAGAGAATTAAATTATTTGCATCTCGCATTTATTACAACTGACAAGATGCCATGTCTGTCATTTGGCTAACACAAAGAAAACTATTATTGCTCAGACTCGCATTTTTTCCATGAATTTTTCCAAGTGCGCTTATAACTGTCAAACAAAACGTCACAGCGCTACTATAATTTAGAAGATGTAATAATTTTACGCTAGGTATTACCATTTACTTTACATAAGGAAATATTGGTAGTGAAAAAAATTATGTACTTTACACAGGATGTAGAAAGATTTACACCACCTCGCATCTTGCTACCTTGTTCGATTCGCTCACTCAGACATCAAACGATCCTTGCAAAGTACCTAATATACTATTTCTTGATACTGAATCGTATGTAGGGCAATATTTTTATAGAATATCCCGATTGCACTAAACATTCTCAGATCATTTTTCTCACTATTCAGTCTTGCTGTTTACAAAGCATTCGTGAGCTCAAAAAATTATTGATAATATTCAGTGCACATGAAATATTGCAATATTACGATGACAATAATCAGATGCCTATACCAATATTTTAAATTGTCAGTATGAAGCAAAACACATCACAGTACATAACCTTACATCTTTACGACTTGAAATCACACGCGTGACATTTTATATTAATTGTCAACGTCCACATTTACCTCTAGTTTATTAAGAGAGTGATTGCTTCTGCCAGTTGCGTAATGAAACCATTACATAACTGAGTGGCTTAATGAGCGTTATTACCTAACTGAAATAGTGTCAAATGAGTGACTTAATGCGTTACTTATCCCACTGGAGTAGATAAAATAAATTAATATTATTATGAAACACAAGGATTTCTTTGAAAACTTTTTACCTTGGGGTTTTGGAGAAATGATATTTCATTTTTGATACAAGAACATCAAAATTAGGGCTTTGTGATGTCAGAACAATTTGGATACTGTCTTCGGGGTCCAACCGATTTCTTTGCTTTGCTCATTAGAGTGAAATCTCTTGTTCGCAAAAGTAGGTTGTTGCAAAAGGCAGTAACTTTTTGACTGCTTCCTCATGTACAATTTTGAAAGCCTTTGCAGCTCTTAATATGCAACAATATGACCGATCTGCTTTGTTTTCAAATTTAATACGTGCTTCATTATTGAATCGAAGTTCAAGAAGTGTTTCTGCCAACCCTTGAGGCTCTTCTGTATATCTTGGTTATTTATGAAAATAAGTGTAAAAAACTTTATATCATTAAATCAATATCTTCGTAATAATGCTATAGGCCCATAACCATCCTTTATGTGCACTTAAAATAAGAAAGTTAGGAGCAAACTCTCAAAAATTATGAAAACAAAGTAAAATATAAAATCATATTTGAACTTTTCGTTTGTTGTACATAACTGAAAAACTAAACAGGCTATGTTCAATTTCCCTTTTGAATATTATTCATCATTAGAATCTGCAACTTTGGCCCAATTTAACTAACCCTGTATCTCTTACTGTTTTCGAAATCCCAATGGTGAGAATCGAAATTGAATAACCCTGTATATAAAATTGAATGTAGGTTTATTGGACCAAAGATCCTGGACCGGCGTGAAATCAGCAGCCAAAACATAGCAGCCAATTTTAACGACGATACCCGAAGCAACCACAAAATCAAAATATGTAGATAGCCACACACACTACCACGTATAAGCTATTATTCGATTTCATTAATTTAAAAACCATACATAGCCAGAAATACTTAAGGAATAAATATCTATATTAACAACAATATCCTAACAACTAAATAAAAGCTCTAATACATGCAAGCTGTCGAAGAGGGTAACAGCCAACCCCAAAATATTCAAAAATTAATTACAAGAAAACTGTACATGGTGCCACGATTAAACTTATACATAAATTAAGTTGCCCCATAGCCAATCTAACAGTGTCCCTGCCAAACACTCGCAAGTCGTCAAAGGGGGTAGCAGCCAACCCCAAAATATTCAAAAATTAATTACGAGAAAACTGTACATGGTGCCACGATTAACCTTATACATAAATTAAGTTGCCCCATAACCAATCTAACAGTGCCCCTGCCAAACATTCGCAAGCTGTCGAAGAGGGTAGCAGCCAACCCCAAAATATTCAAAAATTAATTACGAGAAAACTGTACATGGTGCCACGATTAAACTTATACATAAATTAAGTTGCCCCATAGCCAATCTAACAGGGTCCCTGCCAAACACTCGCAAGTCGTCAAAGGGGGTAGCAGCCAACCCCAAAATATTCAAAAATTAATTACGAGAAAACTGTACATGGTGCCACGATTAACCTTATACATAAATTAAGTTGCCCCATAACCAATCTAACAGTGCCCCTGCCAAACATTCGCAAGCCGTCGAAGGGGGTAGCAGCCAACCCCAAAATATTCAAAAATTAATTACGAGAAACTTGTACATGGTGCCACGATTAAACTTATACATAAATTAAGTTGCCCCATAACGAATCTTACAGTGTCCCTGCCAAACACTCGCAAGCCGTCGAAGGGGGTAGCAGCCAACCCCAAAATATACAAAAATTAATTACGAGAAAACTGTACATGGTGCCACGATTAAACTTATACATAAATTAAGTTGCCCCATAGCCAATCTAACAGTGTCCCTGCCAAACACTCGCAAGTCGTCAAAGGGGGTAGCAGCCAACCCCAAAATATTCAAAAATTAATTACGAGAAAACTGTACATGGTGCCACGATTAACCTTATACATAAATTAAGTTGCCCCATAACCAATCTAACAGTGCCCCTGCCAAACATTCGCAAGCCGTCGAAGGGGGTAGCAGCCAACCCCAAAATATTCAAAAATTAATTACGAGAAACTTGTACATGGTGCCACGATTAAACTTATACATAAATTAAGTTGCCCCATAGCCAATCTAACAGTGTACCTGCCAAACACTCGCAAGTCGTCAAAGGGGGTAGCAGCCAACCCCAAAATATTCAAAAATTAATTACGAGAAAACTGTACATGGTGCCACGATTAACCTTATACATAAATTAAGTTGCCCCATAACCAATCTAACAGTGCCCCTGCCAAACACTCGCAAGCCGTCGAAGGGGGTAGCAGCCAACCCCAAAATATTCAAAAATTAATTACGAGAAAACTGTACATGGTGCCACGATTAAACTTATACATAAATTAAGTTGCCCCATAGCCAATCTAACAGTGTCCCTGCCAAACACTCGCAAGTCGTCAAAGGGGGTAGCAGCCAACCCCAAAATATTCAAAAATTAATTACGAGAAAACTGTACATGGTGCCACGATTAACCTTATACATAAATTAAGTTGCCCCATAACCAATCTAACAGTGCCCCTGCCAAACATTCGCAAGCTGTCGAAGAGGGTAGCAGCCAACCCCAAAATATTCAAAAATTAATTACGAGAAAACTGTACATGGTGCCACGATTAAACTTATACATAAATTAAGTTGCCCCATAGCCAATCTAACAGTGTCCCTGCCAAACACTCGCAAGTCGTCAAAGGGGGTAGCAGCCAACCCCAAAATATTCAAAAATTAATTACGAGAAAACTGTACATGGTGCCACGATTAACCTTATACATAAATTAAGTTGCCCCATAACCAATCTAACAGTGCCCCTGCCAAACATTCGCAAGCTGTCGAAGAGGGTAGCAGCCAACCCCAAAATATTCAAAAATTAATTACGAGAAAACTGTACATGGTGCCACGATTAAACTTATACATAAATTAAGTTGCCCCATAGCCAATCTAACAGGGTCCCTGCCAAACACTCGCAAGTCGTCAAAGGGGGTAGCAGCCAACCCCAAAATATTCAAAAATTAATTACGAGAAAACTGTACATGGTGCCACGATTAACCTTATACATAAATTAAGTTGCCCCATAACCAATCTAACAGTGCCCCTGCCAAACATTCGCAAGCCGTCGAAGGGGGTAGCAGCCAACCCCAAAATATTCAAAAATTAATTACGAGAAACTTGTACATGGTGCCACGATTAAACTTATACATAAATTAAGTTGCCCCATAACGAATCTAACAGTGTCCCTGCCAAACACTCGCAAGCCGTCGAAGGGGGTAGCAGCCAACCCCAAAATATACAAAAATTAATTACGAGAAAACTGTACATGGTGCCACGATTAAACTTATACATAAATTAAGTTGCCCCATAGCCAATCTAACAGTGTCCCTGCCAAACACTCGCAAGTCGTCAAAGGGGGTAGCAGCCAACCCCAAAATATTCAAAAATTAATTACGAGAAAACTGTACATGGTGCCACGATTAACCTTATACATAAATTAAGTTGCCCCATAACCAATCTAACAGTGCCCCTGCCAAACATTCGCAAGCCGTCGAAGGGGGTAGCAGCCAACCCCAAAATATTCAAAAATTAATTACGAGAAACTTGTACATGGTGCCACGATTAAACTTATACATAAATTAAGTTGCCCCATAGCCAATCTAACAGTGTACCTGCCAAACACTCGCAAGTCGTCAAAGGGGGTAGCAGCCAACCCCAAAATATTCAAAAATTAATTACGAGAAAACTGTACATGGTGCCACGATTAACCTTATACATAAATTAAGTTGCCCCATAACCAATCTAACAGTGCCCCTGCCAAACACTCGCAAGCCGTCGAAGGGGGTAGCAGCCAACCCCAAAATATTCAAAAATTAATTACGAGAAAACTGTACATGGTGCCACGATTAAACTTATACATAAATTAAGTTGCCCCATAGCCAATCTAACAGTGTCCCTGCCAAACACTCGCAAGTCGTCAAAGGGGGTAGCAGCCAACCCCAAAATATTCAAAAATTAATTACGAGAAAACTGTACATGGTGCCACGATTAACCTTATACATAAATTAAGTTGCCCCATAACCAATCTAACAGTGCCCCTGCCAAACATTCGCAAGCTGTCGAAGAGGGTAGCAGCCAACCCCAAAATATTCAAAAATTAATTACGAGAAAACTGTACATGGTGCCACGATTAAACTTATACATAAATTAAGTTGCCCCATAGCCAATCTAACAGTGTCCCTGCCAAACACTCGCAAGTCGTCAAAGGGGGTAGCAGCCAACCCCAAAATATTCAAAAATTAATTACGAGAAAACTGTACATGGTGCCACGATTAACCTTATACATAAATTAAGTTGCCCCATAACCAATCTAACAGTGCCCCTGCCAAACATTCGCAAGCCGTCGAAGGGGGTAGCAGCCAACCCCAAAATATTCAAAAATTAATTACGAGAAACTTGTACATGGTGCCACGATTAAACTTATACATAAATTAAGTTGCCCCATAACGAATCTAACAGTGTCCCTGCCAAACACTCGCAAGCCGTCGAAGGGGGTAGCAGCCAACCCCAAAATATACAAAAATTAATTACGAGAAAACTGTACATGGTGCCACGATTAAACTTATACATAAATTAAGTTGCCCCATAGCCAATCTAACAGTGTCCCTGCCAAACACTCGCAAGTCGTCAAAGGGGGTAGCAGCCAACCCCAAAATATTCAAAAATTAATTACGAGAAAACTGTACATGGTGCCACGATTAACCTTATACATAAATTAAGTTGCCCCATAACCAATCTAACAGTGCCCCTGCCAAACATTCGCAAGCCGTCGAAGGGGGTAGCAGCCAACCCCAAAATATTCAAAAATTAATTACGAGAAACTTGTACATGGTGCCACGATTAAACTTATACATAAATTAAGTTGCCCCATAGCCAATCTAACAGTGTACCTGCCAAACACTCGCAAGTCGTCAAAGGGGGTAGCAGCCAACCCCAAAATATTCAAAAATTAATTACAAGAAAACTGTACATGGTGCCACGATTAACCTTATACATAAATTAAGTTGCCCCATAACCAATCTAACAGTGCCCCTGCCAAACACTCGCAAGCCGTCGAAGGGGGTAGCAGCCAACCCCAAAATATTCAAAAATTAATTACGAGAAAACTGTACATGGTGCCACGATTAAACTTATACATAAATTAAGTTGCCCCATAGCCAATCTAACAGTGTCCCTGCCAAACACTCGCAAGTCGTCAAAGGGGGTAGCAGCCAACCCCAAAATATTCAAAAATTAATTACGAGAAAACTGTACATGGTGCCACGATTAACCTTATACATAAATTAAGTTGCCCCATAACCAATCTAACAGTGCCCCTGCCAAACACTCGCAAGCCGTCGAAGGGGGTAGCAGCCAACCCCAAAATATTCAAAAATTAATTACGAGAAAACTGTACATGGTGCCACGATTAAAATTATACATAAATTAAGTTGCCCCATAGCCAATCTAACAGTGTCCCTGCCAAACACTCGCAAGTCGTCAAAGGGGGTAGCAGCCAACCCCAAAATATTCAAAAATTAATTACGAGAAAACTGTACATGGTGCCACGATTAACCTTATACATAAATTAAGTTGCCCCATAACCAATCTAACAGTGCCCCTGCCAAACATTCGCAAGCCGTCGAAGGGGGTAGCAGCCAACCCCAAAATATTCAAAAATTAATTACGAGAAACTTGTACATGGTGCCACGATTAAACTTATACATAAATTAAGTTGCCCCATAACGAATCTAACAGTGTCCCTGCCAAACACTCGCAAGCCGTCGAAGGGGGTAGCAGCCAACCCCAAAATATTCAAAAATTAATTACGAGAAAACTGTACATGGTGCCACGATTAAACTTATACATAAATTAAGTTGCCCCATAGCCAATCTAACAGTGTCCCTGCCAAACACTCGCAAGTCGTCAAAGGGGGTAGCAGCCAACCCCAAAATATTCAAAAATTAATTACGAGAAAACTGTACATGGTGCCACGATTAACCTTATACATAAATTAAGTTGCCCCATAACCAATCTAACAGTGCCCCTGCCAAACATTCGCAAGCCGTCGAAGGGGGTAGCAGCCAACCCCAAAATATTCAAAAATTAATTACGAGAAACTTGTACATGGTGCCACGATTAAACTTCTACATAAATTAAGTTGCCCCATAGCCAATCTAACAGTGTCCCTGCCAAACACTCGCAAGTCGTCAAAGGGGGTAGCAGCCAACCCCAAAATATTTAAAAATTAATTACGAGAAAACTGTACATGGTGCCACGATTAACCTTATACATAAATTAAGTTGCCCCATAACCAATCTAACAGTGCCCCTGCCAAACATTCGCAAGCCGTCGAAGGGGGTAGCAGCCAACCCCAAAATATTCAAAAATTAATTACGAGAAACTTGTACATGGTGCCACGATTAAACTTATACATAAATTAAGTTGCCCCATAACGAATCTAACAGTGTCCCTGCCAAACACTCGCAAGCCGTCGAAGGGGGTAGCAGCCAACCGCAAAATATTCCAAAAATTAATTACAAGAAAACTGTACATGGTGCCACGATTAAACTTATACATAAATTAAGTTGCCCCATAACGAATCTAACAGTGTCCCTGCCAAACACTCGCAAGCCGTCGAAGGGGGTAGCAGCCAACCCCAAAATATTCAAAAATTAATTACGAGAAAACTGTACATGGTGCCACGATTAAACTTATACATAAATTAAGTTGCCCCATAGCCAATCTAACAGTGTCCCTGCCAAACACTCGCAAGTCGTCAAAGGGGGTAGCAGCCAACCCCAAAATATTCAAAAATTAATTACGAGAAAACTGTACATGGTGCCACGATTAACCTTATACATAAATTAAGTTGCCCCATAACCAATCTAACAGTGCCCCTGCCAAACATTCGCAAGCCGTCGAAGGGGGTAGCAGCCAACCCCAAAATATTCAAAAATTAATTACGAGAAACTTGTACATGGTGCCACGATTAAACTTATACATAAATTAAGTTGCCCCATAGCCAATCTAACAGTGTCCCTGCCAAACACTCGCAAGTCGTCAAAGGGGGTAGCAGCCAACCCCAAAATATTCAAAAATTAATTACGAGAAAACTGTACATGGTGCCACGATTAACCTTATACATAAATTAAGTTGCCCCATTACCAATCTAACAGTGCCCCTGCCAAACACTCGCAAGCCGTCGAAGGGGGTAGCAGCCAACCCCAAAATATTCAAAAATTAATTACGAGAAAACTGTACATGGTGCCACGATTAAACTTATACATAAATTAAGTTGCCCCATAGCCAATCTAACAGTGTCCCTGCCAAACACTCGCAAGTCGTCAAAGGGGGTAGCAGCCAACCCCAAAATATTCAAAAATTAATTACGAGAAAACTGTACATGGTGCCACGATTAACCTTATACATAAATTAAGTTGCCCCATAACCAATCTAACAGTGCCCCTGCCAAACATTCGCAAGCCGTCGAAGGGGGTAGCAGCCAACCCCAAAATATTCAAAAATTAATTACGAGAAAACTGTACATGGTGCCACGATTAAACTTATACATAAATTAAGTTGCCCCATAGCCAATCTAACAGTGTCCCTGCCAAACACTCGCAAGTCGTCAAAGGGGGTAGCAGCCAACCCCAAAATATTCAAAAATTAATTACGAGAAAACTGTACATGGTGCCACGATTAACCTTATACATAAATTAAGTTGCCCCATAACCAATCTAACAGTGCCCCTGCCAAACACTCGCAAGCCGTCGAAGGGGGTAGCAGCCAACCCCAAAATATTCAAAAATTAATTACGAGAAAACTGTACATGGTGCCACGATTAAACTTATACATAAATTAAGTTGCCCCATAGCCAATCTAACAGTGTCCCTGCCAAACACTCGCAAGTCGTCAAAGGGGGTAGCAGCCAACCCCAAAATATTCAAAAATTAATTACGAGAAAACTGTACATGGTGCCACGATTAACCTTATACATAAATTAAGTTGCCCCATAACCAATCTAACAGTGCCCCTGCCAAACATTCGCAAGCCGTCGAAGGGGGTAGCAGCCAACCCCAAAATATTCAAAAATTAATTACGAGAAACTTGTACATGGTGCCACGATTAAACTTATACATAAATTAAGTTGCCCCATAACGAATCTAACAGTGTCCCTGCCAAACACTCGCAAGCCGTCGAAGGGGGTAGCAGCCAACCCCAAAATATTCAAAAATTAATTACGAGAAAACTGTACATGGTGTCACGATTAAACTTATACATAAATTAAGTTGCCCCATAGCCAATCTAACAGTGTCCCTGCCAAACACTCGCAAGTCGTCAAAGGGGGTAGCAGCCAACCCCAAAATATTCAAAAATTAATTACGAGAAAACTGTACATGGTGCCACGATTAACCTTATTCATAAATTAAGTTGCCCCATAACCAATCTAACAGTGCCCCTGCCAAACATTCGCAAGCCGTCGAAGGGGGTAGCAGCAAACCCCAAAATATTCAAAAATTAATTACGAGAAACTTGTACATGGTGCCACGATTAAACTTATACATAAATTAAGTTGCCCCATAGCCAATCTAACAGTGTCCCTGCCAAACACTCGCAAGTCGTCAAAGGGGGTATCAGCCAACCCCAAAATATTCAAAAATTAATTACGAGAAAACTGTACATGGTGCCACGATTAACCTTATACATAAATTAAGTTGCCCCATAACCAATCTAACAGTGCACCTGCCAAACACTCGCAAGCCGTCGAAGGGGGTAGCAGCCAACCCCAAAATATTCAAAAATTAATTACGAGAAAACTGTACATGGTGCCACGATTAAACTAATACATAAATTAAGTTGCCCCATAGCCAATCTAACAGTGTCCCTGCCAAACACTCGCAAGTCGTCAAAGGGGGTAGCAGCCAACCCCAAAATATTCAAAAATTAATTACGAGAAAACTGTACATGGTGCCACGATTAACCTTATACATAAATTAAGTTGCCCCATAACCAATCTAACAGTGCCCCTGCCAAACATTCGCAAGCCGTCGAAGGGGGTAGCAGCCAACCCCAAAATATTCAAAAATTAATTACGAGAAAACTGTACATGGTGCCACGATTAAACTTATACATAAATTAAGTTGCCCCATAACGAATCTAACAGTGTCCCTGCCAAACACTCGCAAGCCGTCGAAGGGGGTAGCAGCCAACCCCAAAATATTCAAAAATTAATTACGAGAAAACTGTACATGGTGCCACGATTAAACTTATACATAAATTAAGTTGCCCCATAGCCAATCTAACAGTGTCCCTGCCAAACACTCGCAAGTCGTCAAAGGGGGTAGCAGCCAACCCCAAAATATTCAAAAATTAATTACGAGAAAACTGTACATGGTGCCACGATTAACCTTATACATAAATTAAGTTGCCCCATAACCAATCTAACAGTGCCCCTGCCAAACATTCGCAAGCCGTCGAAGGGGGTAGCAGCCAACCCCAAAATATTCAAAAATTAATTACGAGAAACTTGTACATGGTGCCACGATTAAACTTATACATAAATTAAGTTGCCCCATAACGAATCTAACAGTGTCCCTGCCAAACACTCGCAAGCCGTCGAAGGGGGTAGCAGCCAACCGCAAAATATTCCAAAAATTAATTACAAGAAAACTGTACATGGTGCCACGATTAAACTTATACATAAATTAAGTTGCCCCATAGCCAATCTAACAGTGTCCCTGCCAAACACTCGCAAGTCGTCAAAGGGGGTAGCAGCCAACCCCAAAATATTCAAAAATTAATTACGAGAAAACTGTACATGGTGCCACGATTAACCTTATACATAAATTAAGTTGCCCCATAACCAATCTAACAGTGCCCCTGCCAAACATTCGCAAGCCGTCGAAGGGGGTAGCAGCCAACCCCAAAATATTCAAAAATTAATTACGAGAAACTTGTACATGGTGCCACGATTAAACTTATACATAAATTAAGTTGCCCCATAGCCAATCTAACAGTGTCCCTGCCAAACACTCGCAAGTCGTCAAAGAGGGTAGCAGCCAACCCCAAAATATTCAAAAATTAATTACGAGAAAACTGTACATGGTGCCACGATTAACCTTATACATAAATTAAGTTGCCCCATAACCAATCTAACAGTGCCCCTGCCAAACACTCGCAAGCCGTCGAAGGGGGTAGCAGCCAACCCCAAAATATTCAAAAATTAATTACGAGAAAACTGTACATGGTGCCACGATTAAACTTATACATAAATTAAGTTGCCCCATAGCCAATCTAACAGTGTCCCTGCCAAACACTCGCAAGTCGTCAAAGGGGGTAGCAGCCAACCCCAAAATATTCAAAAATTAATTACGAGAAACTTGTACATGGTGCCACGATTAAACTTATACATAAATTAAGTTGCCCCATAACGAATCTAACAGTGTCCCTGCCAAACACTCGCAAGCCGTCGAAGGGGGTAGCAGCCAACCCCAAAATATTCAAAAATTAATTACGAGAAACTTGTACATGGTGCCACGATTAAACTTATACATAAATTAAGTTGCCCCATAACGAATCTAACAGTGTCCCTGCCAAACACTCGCAAGCCGTCGAAGGGGGTAGCAGCCAACCCCAAAATATACAAAAATTAATTACGAGAAAACTGTACATGGTGCCACGATTAAACTTATACATAAATTAAGTTGCCCCATAACGAATCTAACAGTGTCCCTGCCAAACACTCGCAAGCCGTCGAAGGGGGTAGCAGCCAACCCCAAAATATTCAAAAATTAATTACGAGAAAACTGTACATGGTGCCACGATTAAACTTATACATAAATTAAGTTGCCCCATAGCCAATCTAACAGTGTCCCTGCCAAACACTCGCAAGTCGTCAAAGGGGGTAGCAGCCAACCCCAAAATATTCAAAAATTAATTACGAGAAAACTGTACATGGTGCCACGATTAACCTTATACATAAATTAAGTTGCCCCATAACCAATCTAACAGTGCCCCTGCCAAACATTCGCAAGCCGTCGAAGGGGGTAGCAGCCAACCCCAAAATATTCAAAAATTAATTACGAGAAACTTGTACATGGTGCCACGATTAAAATTATACATAAATTAAGTTGCCCCATAACGAATCTAACAGTGTCCCTGCCAAACACTCGCAAGCCGTCGAAGGGGGTAGCAGCCAACCGCAAAATATTCCAAAAATTAATTACAAGAAAACTGTACATGGTGCCACGATTAAACTTATACATAAATTAAGTTGCCCCATAGCCAATCTAACAGTGTCCCTGCCAAACACTCGCAAGTCGTCAAAGGGGGTAGCAGCCAACCCCAAAATATTCAAAAATTAATTACGAGAAAACTGTACATGGTGCCACGATTAACCTTATACATAAATTAAGTTGCCCCATAACCAATCTAACAGTGCCCCTGCCAAACATTCGCAAGCCGTCGAAGGGGGTAGCAGCCAACCCCAAAATATTCAAAAATTAATTACGAGAAAACTGTACATGGTGCCACGATTAAACTTATACATAAATTAAGTTGCCCCATAGCCAATCTAACAGTGTCCCTGCCAAACACTCGCAAGTCGTCAAAGGGGGTAGCAGCCAACCCCAAAATATTCAAAAATTAATTACGAGAAAACTGTACATGGTGCCACGATTAACCTTATACATAAATTAAGTTGCCCCATAACCAATCTAACAGTGCCCCTGCCAAACATTCGCAAGCCGTCGAAGGGGGTAGCAGCCAACCCCAAAATATTCAAAAATTAATTACGAGAAAACTGTACATGGTGCCACGATTAAACTTATACATAAATTAAGTTGCCCCTTAGCCAATCTAACAGTGTCCCTGCCAAACACTCGCAAGTCGTCAAAGGGGGTAACAGCCAACCCCAAAATATTCAAAAATTAATTACGAGAAAACTGTACATGGTGCCACGATTAACCTTATACATAAATTAAGTTGCCCCATAACCAATCTAACAGTGCCCCTGCCAAACACTCGCAAGCCGTCGAAGGGGGTAGCAGCCAACCCCAAAATATTCAAAAATTAATTACGAGAAAACTGTACATGGTGCCACGATTAAACTTATACATAAATTAAGTTGCTCCATAGCCAATCTAACAGTGTCCCTGCCAAACACTCGCAAGTCGTCAAAGGGGGTAGCAGCCAACCCCAAAATATTCAAAAATTAATTACGAGAAAACTGTACATGGTGCCACGATTAACCTTATACATAAATTAAGTTGCCCCATAACCAATCTAACAGTGCCCCTGCCAAACATTCGCAAGCCGTCGAAGGGGGTAGCAGCCAACCCCAAAATATTCAAAAATTAATTACGAGAAACTTGTACATGGTGCCACGATTAAACTTATACATAAATTAAGTTGCCCCATAACGAATCTAACAGTGTCCCTGCCAAACACTCGCAAGCCGTCGAAGGGGGTAGCAGCCAACCCCAAAATATTCAAAAATTAATTACGAGAAAACTGTACATGGTGCCACGATTAAACTTATACATAAATTAAGTTGCCCCATAGCCAATCTAACAGTGTCCCTGCCAAACACTCGCAAGTCGTCAAAGGGGGTAGCAGCCAACCCCAAAATATTCAAAAATTAATTACGAGAAAACTGTACATGGTGCCACGATTAACCTTATACATAAATTAAGTTGCCCCATAACCAATCTAACAGTGCCCCTGCCAAACATTCGCAAGCCGTCGAAGGGGGTAGCAGCCAACCCCAAAATATTCAAAAATTAATTACGAGAAACTTGTACATGGTGCCACGATTAAACTTATACATAAATTAAGTTGCCCCATAGCCAATCTAACAGTGTCCCTGCCAAACACTCGCAAGTCGTCAAAGGGGGTAGCAGCCAACCCCAAAATATTCAAAAATTAATTACGAGAAAACTGTACATGGTGCCACGATTAACCTTATACATAAATTAAGTTGCCCCATAACCAATCTAACAGTGCCCCTGCCAAACACTCGCAAGCCGTCGAAGGGGGTAGCAGCCAACCCCAAAATATTCAAAAATTAATAACGAGAAAACTGTACATGGTGCCACGATTAAACTTATACATAAATTAAGTTGCCCCATAGCCAATCTAACAGTGTCCCTGCCAAACACTCGCAAGTCGTCAAAGGGGGTAGCAGCCAACCCCAAAATATTCAAAAATTAATTACGAGAAAACTGTACATGGTGCCACGATTAACCTTATACATAAATTAAGTTGCCCCATAACCAATCTAACAGTGCCCCTGCCAAACATTCGCAAGCCGTCGAAGGGGGTAGCAGCCAACCCCAAAATATTCAAAAATTAATTACGAGAAACTTGTACATGGTGCCACGATTAAACTTATACATAAATTAAGTTGCCCCATAGCCAATCTAACAGTGTCCCTGCCAAACACTCGCAAGTCGTCAAAGGGGGTAGCAGCCAACCCCAAAATATTCAAAAATTAATTACGAGAAAACTGTACATGGTGCCACGATTAACCTTATACATAAATTAAGTTGCCCCATAACCAATCTAACAGTGCCCCTGCCAAACACTCGCAAGCCGTCGAAGGGGGTAGCAGCCAACCCCAAAATATTCAAAAATTAATTACGAGAAAACTGTACATGGTGCCACGATTAAACTTATACATAAATTAAGTTGCCCCATAGCCAATCTAACAGTGTCCCTGCCAAACACTCGCAAGTCGTCAAAGGGGGTAGCAGCCAACCCCAAAATATTCAAAAATTAATTACGAGAAAACTGTACATGGTGCCACGATTAACCTTATACATAAATTAAGTTGCCCCATAACCAATCTAACAGTGCCCCTGCCAAACATTCGCAAGCCGTCGAAGGGGGTAGCAGCCAACCCCAAAATATTCAAAAATTAATTACGAGAAAACTGTACATGGTGCCACGATTAAACTTATACATAAATTAAGTTGCCCCATAGCCAATCTAACAGTGTCCCTGCCAAACACTCGCAAGTCGTCAAAGGGGGTAACAGCCAACCCCAAAATATTCAAAAATTAATTACGAGAAAACTGTACATGGTGCCACGATTAACCTTATACATAAATTAAGTTGCCCCATAACCAATCTAACAGTGCCCCTGCCAAACACTCGCAAGCCGTCGAAGGGGGTAGCAGCCAACCCCAAAATATTCAAAAATTAATTACGAGAAAACTGTACACGGTGCCACGATTAAACTTATACATAAATTAAGTTGCTCCATAGCCAATCTAACAGTGTCCCTGCCAAACACTCGCAAGTCGTCAAAGGGGGTAGCAGCCAACCCCAAAATATTCAAAAATTAATTACGAGAAAACTGTACATGGTGCCACGATTAACCTTATACATAAATTAAGTTGCCCCATAACCAATCTAACAGTGCCCCTGCCAAACATTCGCAAGCCGTCGAAGGGGGTAGCAGCCAACCCCAAAATATTCAAAAATTAATTACGAGAAACTTGTACATGGTGCCACGATTAAACTTATACATAAATTAAGTTGCCCCATAACGAATCTAACAGTGTCCCTGCCAAACACTCGCAAGCCGTCGAAGGGGGTAGCAGCCAACCCCAAAATATTCAAAAATTAATTACGAGAAAACTGTACATGGTGCCACGATTAAACTTATACATAAATTAAGTTGCCCCATAGCCAATCTAACAGTGTCCCTGCCAAACACTCGCAAGTCGTCAAAGGGGGTAGCAGCCAACCCCAAAATATTCAAAAATTAATTACGAGAAAACTGTACATGGTGCCACGATTAACCTTATACATAAATTAAGTTGCCCCATAACCAATCTAACAGTGCCCCTGCCAAACATTCGCAAGCCGTCGAAGGGGGTAGCAGCCAACCCCAAAATATTCAAAAATTAATTACGAGAAACTTGTACATGGTGCCACGATTAAACTTATACATAAATTAAGTTGCCCCATAGCCAATCTAACAGTGTCCCTGCCAAACACTCGCAAGTCGTCAAAGGGGGTAGCAGCCAACCCCAAAATATTCAAAAATTAATTACGAGAAAACTGTACATGGTGCCACGATTAACCTTATACATAAATTAAGTTGCCCCATAACCAATCTAACAGTGCCCCTGCCAAACACTCGCAAGCCGTCGAAGGGGGTAGCAGCCAACCCCAAAATATTCAAAAATTAATAACGAGAAAACTGTACATGGTGCCACGATTAAACTTATACATAAATTAAGTTGCCCCATAGCCAATCTAACAGTGTCCCTGCCAAACACTCGCAAGTCGTCAAAGGGGGTAGCAGCCAACCCCAAAATATTCAAAAATTAATTACGAGAAAACTGTACATGGTGCCACGATTAACCTTATACATAAATTAAGTTGCCCCATAACCAATCTAACAGTGCCCCTGCCAAACATTCGCAAGCCGTCGAAGGGGGTAGCAGCCAACCCCAAAATATTCAAAAATTAATTACGAGAAACTTGTACATGGTGCCACGATTAAACTTATACATAAATTAAGTTGCCCCATAACGAATCTAACAGTGTCCCTGCCAAACACTCGCAAGCCTTCGAAGGGGGTAGCAGCCAACCCCAAAATATACAAAAATTAATTACGAGAAAACTGTACATGGTGCCACGATTAAACTTATACATAAATTAAGTTGCCCCATAACGAATCTAACAGTGTCCCTGCCAAACACTCGCAAGCCGTCGAAGGGGGTAGCAGCCAACCCCAAAATATTCAAAAATTAATTACGAGAAAACTGTACATGGTGCCACGATTAAACTTATACATAAATTAAGTTGCCCCATAGCCAATCTAACAGTGTCCCTGCCAAACACTCGCAAGTCGTCAAAGGGGGTAGCAGCCAACCCCAAAATATTCAAAAATTAATTACGAGAAAACTGTACATGGTGCCACGATTAACCTTATACATAAATTAAGTTGCCCCATAACCAATCTAACAGTGCCCCTGCCAAACATTCGCAAGCCGTCGAAGGGGGTAGCAGCCAACCCCAAAATATTCAAAAATTAATTACGAAAAACTTGTACATGGTGCCACGATTAAACTTATACATAAATTAAGTTGCCCCATAACGAATCTAACAGTGTCCCTGCCAAACACTCGCAAGCCGTCGAAGGGGGTAGCAGCCAACCGCAAAATATTCCAAAAATTAATTACAAGAAAACTGTACATGGTGCCACGATTAAACATATACATAAATTAAGTTGCCCCATAACCAATCTAACAGTGTCCCTGCCAAACACTCGCAAGCCGTCGAAGGGGGTAGCAGCCAAACCCAAAATATACAAAAATTAATTACGAGAAAACTGTACATGGTGCCACGATTAAACTTATACATAAATTAAGTTGCCCCATAGCCAATCTAACAGTGTCCCTGCCAAACACTCGCAAGTCGTCAAAGGGGGTAGCAGCCAACCCCAAAATATTCAAAAATTAATTACGAGAAAACTGTACATGGTGCCACGATTAACCTTATACATAAATTAAGTTGCCCCATAACCAATCTAACAGTGCCCCTGCCAAACATTCGCAAGCCGTCGAAGGGGGTAGCAGCCAACCCCAAAATATTCAAAAATTAATTACGAGAAACTTGTACATGGTGCCACGATTAAACTTATACATAAATTAAGTTGCCCCATAGCCAATCTAACAGTGTCCCTGCCAAACACTCGCAAGTCGTCAAAGGGGGTAGCAGCCAACCCCAAAATATTCAAAAATTAATTACGAGAAAACTGTACATGGTGCCACGATTAACCTTATACATAAATTAAGTTGCCCCATAACCAATCTAACAGTGCCCCTGCCAAACACTCGCAAGCCGTCGAAGGGGGTAGCAGCCAACCCCAAAATATTCAAAAATTAATTACGAGAAAACTGTACATGGTGCCACGATTAAACTTATACATAAATTAAGTTGCCCCATAGCCAATCTAACAGTGTCCCTGCCAAACACTCGCAAGTCGTCAAAGGGGGTAGCAGCCAACCCCAAAATATTCAAAAATTAATTACGAGAAAACTGTACATGGTGCCACGATTAACCTTATACATAAATTAAGTTGCCCCATAACCAAACTAACAGTGCCCCTGCCAAACATTCGCAAGCCGTCGAAGGGGGTAGCAGCCAACCCCAAAATATTCAAAAATTAATTACGAGAAACTTGTACATGGTGCCACGATTAAACTTATACATAAATTAAGTTGCCCCATAACGAATCTAACAGTGTCCCTGCCAAACACTCGCAAGCCGTCGAAGGGGGTAGCAGCCAACCCCAAAATATACAAAAATTAATTACGAGAAAACTGTACATGGTGCCACGATTAAACTTATACATAAATTAAGTTGCCCCATAACGAATCTAACAGTGTCCCTGCCAAACACTCGCAAGCCGTCGAAGGGGGTAGCAGCCAACCCCAAAATATTCAAAAATTAATTACGAGAAAACTGTACATGGTGCCACGATTAAACTTATACATAAATTAAGTTGCCCCATAGCCAATCTAACAGTGTCCCTGCCAAACACTCGCAAGTCGTCAAAGGGGGTAGCAGCCAACCCCAAAATATTCAAAAATTAATTACGAGAAAACTGTACATGGTGCCACGATTAACCTTATACATAAATTAAGTTGCCCCATAACGAATCTAACAGTGTCCCTGCCAAACACTCGCAAGCCGTCGAAGGGGGTAGCAGCCAACCCCAAAATATACAAAAATTAATTACGAGAAAACTGTACATGGTGCCACGATTAAACTTATACATAAATTAAGTTGCCCCATAACGAATCTAACAGTGTCCCTGCCAAACACTCGCAAGTCGTCAAAGGGGGTAGCAGCCAACCCCAAAATATTCAAAAATTAATTACGAGAAAACTGTACATGGTGCCACGATTAACCTTATACATAAATTAAGTTGCCCCATAACCAATCTAACAGTGCCCCTGCCAAACATTCGCAAGCCGTCGAAGGGGGTAGCAGCCAACCCTCAAATATTCAAAAATTAATTACGAGAAACTTGTACATGGTGCCACGATTAAACTTATACATAAATTAAGTTGCCCCATAACGAATCTAACAGTGTCCCTGCCAAACACTCGCAAGCCGTCGAAGGGGGTAGCAGCCAACCGCAAAATATTCCAAAAATTAATTACAAGAAAACTGTACATGGTGCCACGATTAAACTTATACATAAATTAAGTTGCCCCATAACCAATCTAACAGTGTCCCTGCCAAACACTCGCAAGCCGTCGAAGGGGGTAGCAGCCAACCCCAAAATATACAAAAATTAATTACGAGAAAACTGTACATGGTGCCACGATTAAACTTATACATAAATTAAGTTGCCCCATAGCCAATCTAACAGTGTCCTTGCCAAACACTCGCAAGTCGTCGAAGGGGGTAGCAGCCAACCCCAAAATATACAAAAATTAATTACGAGAAAACTGTACATGGTGCCACGATTAAACTTATACATAAATTAAGTTGCCCCATAGCCAATCTAACAGTGTCCCTGCCAAACACTCGCAAGCCGTCGAAGGTGGTAGCAGCCAACCCCGAAGTATTCAAAAATTAATTACGAGAAAACAGTACATGGTGCAACGATTAAACTTTTACATAAATTAAGTTGCCCCATAGCCAATCTAACAGTGTCCCTGCCAAACACTCGCAAGCCGTCGAAGGTGGTAGCAGCCAACCCCAAAGTATTCAAAAATTAATTACGAGAAAACAGTACATGGTGCAACGATTAAACTTATACATAAATTAAGTTGCCCCATAGCCAATCTAACAGTGCCCCTGCCAAACACTCGCAAGCCGTCAAAGGGGGTAGCAGCCACCCCAAAATATTCAAAAATTAATTACGAGAAAACTGTGCATGGTGCCACGATTAAACTTATACAGAAATTAAGTTGCCCCATAACGAATCTAACAGTGCCCCTGCCAAACACTCGCAAGCCGTCGAAGGGAGTAGCAGCCAACCCCAAAATATTCAAAAATTAATTACGAGAAAACTGTACATGGTGCCACGACTAAACTTATACATAAATTAAGTTGCCCCATAACCAATCTAACAGTGCCCCTGCCAAACACTCGCAAGCCGTCGAAGGGGGTAGCAGCCAACCCCAAAATATTCAAAAATTAATTACGAGAAAACTGTACATGGTGCCACGACTAAACTTATACATAAATTAAGTTGCCCCATAACCAATCTAACAGTGCCCCTGCCAAACACTCGCTAGCTGTCGAAGGGGGTATCAGCCAACCCCAAAATATTCAAAAATTAATTACGAGAAAACAGTACATGGTGCCACGATTAAACTTATACATAAATTAAGTTGCCACATAACCAATCTAACAGTGCTCCTGCCAAACACTCGCAAGCCGTCGAAGGGGGTAGCAGCCAACCCCAAAATATTCAAAAATTAATTATGAGAAAACTGTACATGGTGCCACGATTAAACTTCTACATAAATTAAGCTGCCACATAACCAATCTAACAGTGCTCCTGCCAAACACTCGCAAGCCGTCGAAGGGGGTAGCAGCCAACCCCAAAATATTCAAAAATTAATTACGAGAAAACTGTACATGGTGCCACGACTAAACTTATACATAAATTAAGTTGCCCCATAACCAATCTAACAGTGCCCCTGCCAAACACTCGCTAGCTGTCGAAGGGGGTAGCAGCCAACCCCAAAATATTCAAAAATTAATTACGAGAAAACTGTACATGGTGCCACGATTAAACTTATACATAAATTAAGTTGCCCCATAGCCAATCTAACAGTGTCCCTGCCAAACACTCGCAAGTCGTCAAAGGGGGTAGCAGCCAACCTCAAAGTATTCAAAAATTAATTACGAGAAAACTGTACATGGTGCCACGATTAACCTTATACATAAATTAAGTTGCCCCATAACCAATCTAACAGTGCCCCTGCCAAACATTCGCAAGCCGTCGAAGGGGGTAGCAGCCAACCCCAAAATATTCAAAAATTAATTACGAGAAACTTGTACATGGTGCCACGATTAAACTTATACATAAATTAAGTTGCCCCATAACGAATCTAACAGTGTCCCTGCCAAACACTCGCAAGCCGTCGAAGGGGGTAGCAGCCAACCCCAAAATATTCAAAAATTAATTACGAGAAAACTGTACATGGTGCCACGATTAAACTTATACATAAATTAAGTTGCCCCATAGCCAATCTAACAGTGTCCCTGCCAAACACTCGCAAGTCGTCAAAGGGGGTAGCAGCCAACCCCAAAATATTCAAAAATTAATTACGAGAAAACTGTACATGGTGCCACGATTAACCTTATACATAAATTAAGTTGCCCCATAACCAATCTAACAGTGCCCCTGCCAAACATTCGCAAGCCGTCGAAGGGGGTAGCAGCCAACCCCAAAATATTCAAAAATTAATTACGAGAAACTTGTACATGGTGCCACGATTAAACTTATACATAAATTAAGTTGCCCCATAGCCAATCTAACAGTGTCGCTGCCAAACACTCGCAAGTCGTCAAAGGGGGTAGCAGCCAACCCCAAAATATTCAAAAATTAATTACGAGAAAACTGTACATGGTGCCACGATTAACCTTATACATAAATTAAGTTGCCCCATAACCAATCTAACAGTGCCCCTGCCAAACACTCGCAAGCCGTCGAAGGGGGTAGCAGCCAACCCCAAAATATTCAAAAATTAATTACGAGAAAACTGTACATGGTGCCACGATTAAACTTATACATAAATTAAGTTGCCCCATAGCCAATCTAACAGTGTCCCTGCCAAAAACTCGCAAGTCGTCAAAGGGGGTAGCAGCCAACCCCAAAATATTCAAAAATTAATTACGAGAAAACTGTACATGGTGCCACGATTAACCTTATACATAAATTAAGTTGCCCCATAACCAATCTAACAGTGCCCCTGCCAAACATTCGCAAGCCGTCGAAGGGGGTAGCAGCCAACCCCAAAATATTCAAAAATTAATTACGAGAAACTTGTACATGGTGCCACGGTTAAACTTATACATAAATTAAGTTGCCCCATAACGAATCTAACAGTGTCCCTGCCAAACACTCGCAAGCCGTCGAAGGCGGTAGCAGCCAACCCCAAAATATACAAAAATTAATTACGAGAAAACTGTACTTGGTGCCACGATTAACCTTATACATAAATTAAGTTGCCCCATAACGAATCTAACAGTGTCCCTGCCAAACACTCGCAAGCCGTCGAAGGGGGTAGCAGCCAACCCCAAAATATTCAAAAATTAATTACGAGAAAACTGTACATGGTGCCACGATTAAACTTATACATAAATTAAGTTGCCCCATAGCCAATCTAACAGTGTCCCTGCCAAACACTCGCAAGTCGTCAAAGGGGGTAGCAGCCAACCCCAAAATATTCAAAAATTAATTACGAGAAAACTGTACATGGTGCCACGATTAACCTTATACATAAATTAAGTTGCCCCATAACCAATCTAACAGTGCCCCTGCCAAACATTCGCAAGCCGTCGAATGGGGTAGCAGCCAACCCCAAAATATTCAAAAATTAATTACGAGAAACTTGTACATGGTGCCACGATTAAACTTATACATAAATTAAGTTGCCCCATAACGAATCTAACAGTGTCCCTGCCAAACACTCGCAAGCCGTCGAAGGGGGTAGCAGCCAACCGCAAAATATTCCAAAAATTAATTACAAGAAAACTGTACATGGTGCCACGATTAAACTTATACATAAATTAAGTTGCCCCATAACCAATCTAACAGTGTCCCTGCCAAACACTCGCAAGCCGTCGAAGGGGGTAGCAGCCAACCCCAAAATATACAAAAATTAATTACGAGAAAACTGTACATGGTGCCACGATTAAACTTATACATAAATTAAGTTGCCCCATAGCCAATCTAACAGTGTCCTTGCCAAACACTCGCAAGTCGTCGAAGGGGGTAGCAGCCAACCCCAAAATATACAAAAATTAATTACGAGAAAACTGTACATGGTGCCACGATTAAACTTATACATAAATTAAGTTGCCCCATAGCCAATCTAACAGTGTCCCTGCCAAACACTCGCAAGCCGCCGAAGGTGGTAGCAGCCAACCCCAAAGTATTCAAAAATTAATTACGAGAAAACAGTACATGGTGCAACGATTAAACTTTTACATAAATTAAGTTGCCCCATAGCCAATCTAACAGTGTCCCTGCCAAACACTCGCAAGCCGTCGAAGGTGGTAGCAGCCAACCCCAAAGTATTCAAAAATTAATTACGAGAAAACAGTACATGTGCAACGATTAAACTTATACATAAATTAAGTTGCCCCATAGCCAATCTAACAGTGCCCCTGCCAAACACTCGCAAGCCGTCAAAGGGGGTAGCAGCCACCCCAAAATATTCAAAATTAATTACGAGAAAACTGTGCATGGTGCCACGATTAAACTTATACAGAAATTAAGTTGCCCCATAACGAATCTAACAGTGCCCCTGGCAAACACTCGCAAGCCGTCGAAGGGAGTAGCAGCCAACCCCAAATATTCAAAAATTAATTACGAGAAAACTGTACATGGTGCCACGATTAAACTTCTACATAAATTAAGTTGCCCCATAACCAATCTAACAGTGCCCCTGCCAAACACTCGCTAGCTGTAGAAGGGGGTATCAGCCAACCCCAAAATATTCAAAAATTAATTACGAGGAAAACTGTACATGGTGCCACGACTAAACTTATACATAAATTAAGTTGCCCCATAACCAATCTAACAGTGCCCCTGCCAAACACTCGCTAGCTGTAGAAGGGGGTATCAGCCAACCCCAAAATATTCAAAAATTAATTACGAGAAAACAGTACATGGTGCCACGATTAAACTTATACATAAATTAAGTTGCCACATAACCAATCTAACAGTGCTCCTGCCAAACACTCGCAAGCCGTCGAAGGGGGTAGCAGCCAACCCCAAAATATTCAAAAATTAATTATGAGAAAACTGTACATGGTGCCACGATTAAACTTCTACATAAATTAAGCTGCCACATAACCAATCTAACAGTGCTCCTGCCAAACACTCGCAAGCCGTCGAAGGGGGTAGCAGCCAACCCCAAAATATTCAAAAATTAATTACGAGAAAACTGTACATGGTGCCACGACTAAACTTATACATAAATTAAGTTGCCCCATAACCAATCTAACAGTGCCCCTGCCAAACACTCGCTAGCTGTAGAAGGGGGTATCAGCCAACCCCAAAATATCAAAAATTAATTACGAGAAAACAGTACATGGTGCCACGATTAACTTATACATAAATTAAGTTGCCACATAACCAATCTAACAGTGCTCCTGCCAAACACTCGCAAGCCGTCGAAGGGGGTAGCAGCCAACCCCAAAATATTCAAAAATTAATTACGAGAAAACTGTACATGGTGCCACGACTAAACTTATACATAAATTAAGTTGCCCATAACCAATCTACAGTGCCCCTGCCAAACACTCGCTAGCTGTAGAAGGGGGTATCAGCCAACCCCAAAATATTCAAAAATTAATTACGAGAAAAACTGTACATGGTGCCACGATTAAACTTCTACATAAATTAAGCTGCCACATAACCAATCTAACAGTGCTCCTGCCAAACACTCGCAAGCCGTCGAAGGGGGTAGCAGCCAACCCCAAAATATTCAAAAATTAATTACGAGAAAACTGTACATGGTGCCACGACTAAACTTATACATAAATAAGTTGCCCCATAACCAATCTAACAGTGCCCCTGCCAAACACTCGCTAGCTGTAGAAGGGGTATCAGCCAACCCCAAAATATTCAAAATAATTACGAGAAAACAGTACATGGTGCCACGATTAAACTTATACATAAATTAAGTTGCCACATAACCAATCTAACAGTGCTCCTGCCAAACACTCGCAAGCCGTCGAAGGGGGTAGCAGCCAAACCCCAAAATATTCAAAAATTAATTATGAGAAAACTGTACATGGTGCCACGATTAAACTTCTACATAAATTAAGCTGCCACATAACCAATCTAACAGTGCTCCTGCCAAACACTCGCAAGCCGTCGAAGGGGTAGCAGCCAACCCCAAAATATTCAAAATTAATTACGAGAAACTGTACATGGTGCCACGACTAAACTTATACATAAATTAAGTTGCCCCATAACCAATCTAACAGTGCCCCTGCCAAACACTCGCTAGCTGTCGAAGGGGGTATCAGCCAACCCCAAAATATTCAAAAATTAATTACGAGAAAACAGTACATGGTGCCACGATTAAACTTATACATAAATTAAGTTGCCACATAACCAATCTAACAGTGCCCCTGCCAAACACTCGCAAGCCGTCAAAGGGGGTAGCAGCCAACCCCAAAATATTCAAAAATTAATTACGAGAAAACTGTACATGGTGCCACGACTAAACTTATACATAAATTCAGTTGCCACATAACCAATCTAACAGTGCTCCTGCCAAACCACTCGCAAGCTGTCGAAGGGGGTAGCAGCCAACCCCAAAATATTCAAAAATTAATTATGAGAAAACTGTACATGGTGCCACGATTAAACTTCTACATAAATTAAGTTGCCACATAACCAATCTAACAGTGCCCCTGCCAAACACTCGCAAGCCGTCAAAGGGGGTAGCAGCCAACCCCAAAATATTCAAAAATTAATTACGAGAAAACTGTACATGGTGCCACGACTAAACTTATACATAAATTAAGTTGCCACATAACCAATCTAACAGTGCCCCTGCCAAACACTCGCTAGCTGTCGAAGGGGGTATCAGCCAACCCCAAAATATTCAAAAATTAATTACGAGAAAACTGTACATGGTGCCACGATTAAATTTATACATAAATTAAGTTGCCCCATAACCAATCTAACAGTGCCCCTGCCAAACACTCGCAAGCCGTCGAAGGGGGTAGCAGCCAACCCCAAAATATTCAAAATTAATTATGAGAAAACTGTACATGGTGCCACGATTAAACTTATACATAAATTAAGTTGCCCCATAGCCAATCTAACAGTGTCCCTGCCAAACACTCGCAAGCCGTCAAAGGGGCAGCAGCCAACCCCAAAGTATTCAAAAATTAATTACGAGAAAACTGTACATGGTGCCACGATTAAACTTATACATAAATTAAGTTGCCCCATAGCCAATCTAACAGTGTCCCTGCCAAACACTCGCAAGCCGTCGAAGGGGTATCAGCCAACCGCAAAATATTCAAAAATTAATTACGAGAAAACTGTACATGGTGCCACGATTAAATTTATACATAAATTAAGTTGCCCCATAACCAATCTAACAGTGCCCCTGCCAAACACTCGCTAGCTGTCGAAAGGGGTATCAGCCAACCCCAAAATATTCAAAAATTAATTACGAGAAAACTGTACATGGTGCCACGATTAAATTTATACATAAATTAAGTTGCCCCATAACCAATCTAACAGTGCCCCTGCCAAACACTCGCAAGCCGTCGAAGGGGGTAGCAGCCAACCCCAAAATATTCAAAAATTAATTATGAGAAAACTGTACATGGTGCCACGATTAAACTTATACATAAATTAAGTTGCCCCATAGCCAATCTAACAGTGTCCCTGCCAAACACTCGCAAGCCGTCAAAGGGGGCAGCAGCCAACCCCAAAGTATTCAAAAATTAATTACGAGAAAACTGTACATGGTGCCACGTTTAAACTTATACATAAATTAAGTTGCCCCATAGCCAATCTAACAGTGTCCCTGCCAAACACTCGCAAGCCGTCGAAGGGGGTATCAGCCAACCGCAAAATATTCAAAAATTAATTACGAGAAAACTGTACATGGTGCCACGATTAAATTTATACATAAATTAAGTTGCCCCATCACCAATCTAACAGTGCCCCTGCCAAACACTCGCTAGCTGTCGAAGGGGGTATCAGCCAACCCCAAAATATTCAAAAATTAATTACGAGAAAACAGTACATGGTGCCACGATTAAACTTATACATAAATTAAGTTGCCACATAACCAATCTAACAGTGCCCCTGCCAAACACTCGCAAGTCGTCAAAGGGGGTAGCAGCCAACCCCAAAATATTCAAAAATTAATTACGAGAAAACTGTACTTGGTGCCACGACTAAACTTATACATAAATTAAGTTGCCCCATAACCAATCTAACAGTGCCCCTGCCAAACACTCGCTAGCTGTCAAAGGGGGTATCAGCCAACCCCAAAATATTCAAAAATTAATTACGACAAAACTGTACATGGTGCCACGATTAAATTTATACATAAATTAAGTTGCCCCATAACCAATCTAACAGTGCCCCTGCCAAACATTCGCAAGCCGTCAAAGGGGGTAGCAGCCACCCCAAAATATTCAAAATTAATTACGAGAAAACTGTGCATGGTGCCACGATTAAACTTATACAGAAATTAAGTTGCCCCATAACGAATCTAACAGTGCCCCTGCCAAACACTCGCAAGCCGTCGAAGGGAGTAGCAGCCAACCCCAAAATATTCAAAAATTAATTACGAGAAAACTGTACATGGTGCCACGATTAAACTTCTACATAAATTAAGTTGCCACATAACCAATCTAACAGTGCTCCTGCCAAACACTCGCAAGCCGTCGAAGGGGGTAGCAGCCAACCCCAAAATATTCAAAAATTAATTACGAGAAAACTGTACATGGTGCCACGACTAAACTTATACATAAATTAAGTTGCCCCATAACCAATCTAACAGTGCCCCTGCCAAACACTCGCTAGCTGTCGAAGGGGGTATCAGCCAACCCCAAAGTATTCAAAAATTAATTACGAGAAAACAGTACATGGTGCCACGATTAAACTTATACATAAATTAAGTTGCCACATAACCAATCTAACAGTGCTCCTGCCAAACACTCGCAAGCCGTCGAAGGGGGTAGCAGCCACCCCAAAATATTCAAAAATTAATTATGAGAAACTGTACATGGTGCCACGATTAAACTTCTACATAAATTAAGTTGCCACATAACCAATCTAACAGTGCTCCTGCCAAACACTCGCAAGCCGTCGAAGGGGGTAGCAGCCAACCCCAAAATATTCAAAAATTAATTACGAGAAAACTGTACATGGTGCCACGACTAAACTTATACATAAATTAAGTTGCCCATAACCAATCTAACAGTGCCCCTGCCAAACACTCGCTAGCTGTCGAAGGGGGTATCAGCCAACCCCAAAATATTCAAAAATTAATTACGAGAAAACTGTACATGGTGCCACGATTAACCTTATACATAAATTAGGTTGCCACATAACCAATCTAACAGTGCCCCTGCCAAACACTCGCAAGCCGTCAAAGGGGGTAGCAGCCAACCCCAAAATATTCAAAAATTAATTACGAGAAAACTGTACATGGTGCCACGACTAAACTTATACATAAATTAAGTTGCCACATAACCAATCTAACAGTGCTCCTGCCAAACACTCGCAAGCTGTCGAAGGGGGTAGCAGCCAACCCCAAAATATTCAAAAATCAATTATGAGAAAACTGTACATGGTGCCACGACTAAACTTATACATAAATTAAGTTGCCACATAACCAATCTAACAGTGCCCCTGCCAAACACTCGCAAGCCGTCAAAGGGGTAGCAGCCAACCCCAAAATATTCAAAAATTAATTACGAGAAAACTGTACATGGTGCCACGACTAAACTTATACATAAATTAAGTTGCCACATAACCAATCTAACAGTGCCCCTGCCAAACACTCGCTAGCTGTCGAAGGGGGTATCAGCCAACCCCAAAATATTCAAAAATTAATTACGAGAAAACTGTACATGGTGCCACGATTAAATTTATACATAAATTAAGTTGCCCCATAACCAATCTAACAGTGCCCCTGCCAAACACTCGCAAGCCGTCGAAGGGGGTAGCAGCCAACCCCAAAATATTCAAAAATTAATTATGAGAAAACTGTACATGGTGCCACGATTAAACTTATACATAAATTAAGTTGCCCCATAGCCAATCTAACAGTGTCCCTGCCAAACACTCGCAAGCCGTCAAAGGGGGCAGCAGCCAACCCCAAAGTATTCAAAAATTAATTACGAGAAAACTGTACATGGTGCCACGATTAAACTTATACATAAATTAAGTTGCCCCATAGCCAATCTAACAGTGTCCCTGCCAAACACTTGCAAGCCGTCGAAGGGTGTATCAGCCAACCGCAAAATATTCAAAAATTAATTACGAGAAAACTGTACATGGTGCCACGATTAAATTTATACATAAATTAAGTTGCCCCATAACCAATCTAACAGTGTCCCTGCCAAACACTCGCAAGCCGTCAAAGGGGGCAGCAGCCAACCCCAAAGTATTCAAAAATTAATTACGAGAAAACTGTACATGGTGCCACGATTAAACTTATACATAAATTAAGTTGCCCCATAGCCAATCTAACAGTGTCCCTGCCAAACACTCGCAAGCCGTCGAAGGGGGTATCAGCCAACCGCAAAATATTCAAAAATTAATTACGAGAAAACTGTACATGGTGCCACGATTAAATTTATACATAAATTAAGTTGCCCCATAACCAATCTAACAGTGTCCCTGCCAAACACTCGCAAGCCGTCAAAGGGGGCAGCAGCCAACCCCAAAGTATTCAAAAATTAATTACGAGAAAACTGTACATGGTGCCACGATTAAACTTATACATAAATTAAGTTGCCCCATAGCCAATCTAACAGTGTCCCTGATAAACACTCGCAAGCCGTCGAAGGGGGTATCAGCCAACCCCAAAATATTCAAAAATTAATTACGAGAAAACTGTACATGGTGCCACGATTAAATTTATACATAAATTAAGTTGCCCCATAACCAATCTAACAGTGCCCCTGCCAAACACTCGCTAGCTGTCGAAGGGGGTATCAGCCAACCCCAAAATATTCAAAAATTAATTACGAGAAAACTGTACATGGTGCCACGATTAAATTTATACATAAATTAAGTTGCCCCATAACCAATCTAACAGTGCCCCTGCCAAACACTCGCAAGCCGTCAAAGGGGGTAGCAGCCAACCCCAAAATATTCAAAAATTAATTACGAGAAAACTGTACATGGTGCCACGACTAAACTTATACATAAATTAAGTTGCCACATAACCAATCTAACAGTGCTCCTGCCAAACACTCGCTAGCTGTCGAAGGGGGTAGCAGCCAACCCCAAAATATTCAAAAATTAATTATGAGAAAACTGTACATGGTGCCACGATTACACTTCTACATAAATTAAGTTGCCACATAACCAATCTAACAGTGCTCCTGCCAAACACTCGCAAGCTGTCGAAGGGGGTAGCAGCCAACCCCAAAATATTCAAAAATTAATTACGAGAAAACTGTACATGGTGCCACGACTAAACTTATACATAAATTAAGTTGCCCCATAACCAATCTAACAGTGCTCCTGCCAAACACTCGCTAGCTGTCGAAGGGGGTATCAGCCAACCCCAAAATATTCAAAAATTAATTACGAGAAAACAGTACATGGTGCCACGATTAAACTTATACATAAATTAAGTTGCCACATAACCAATCTAACAGTGCTCCTGCCAAACACTCGCTAGCCGTCGAAGGGGTATCAGCCAACCCCAAAATATTTAAAAATTAATTACGAGAAAACTGTACATGGTGCCACGATTAAACTTATACATAAATTAAGTTGCAGCATAACCAATCTAACAGTGCTCCTGCCAAACACTTGCTAGCCGTCGAAGGGGGTATCAGCCAACCCCAAAATATTCAAAAATTAATTACGAGAAAACTGTACATGGTGCCACGATTAAACTTATACATAAATTAAGTTGCCCCATAACCAATCTAACAGTGCCCCTGCCAAACACTCGCTAGCTGTCGAAGGGGGTATCAGCCAACCCCAAAATATTCAAAAATTAATTACGAGAAAACTGTACATGGTGCCACGATTAAATTTATACATAAATTAAGTTGCCCCATAACCAATCTAACAGTGCTCCTGCCAAACACTCGCTAGCTGTCGAAGGGGGTATCAGCCAACCCCAAAATATTCAAAAATTAATTACGAGAAAACAGTACATGGTGCCACGATTAAACTTATACATAAATTAAGTTGCCACATAACCAATCTAACAGTGCTCCTGCCAAACACTCGCTAGCCGTCGAAGGGGGTATCAGCCAACCCCAAAATATTTAAAAATTAATTACGACAAAACTGTACATGGTGCCACGATTAAACTTATACATAAATTAAGTTGCAGCATAACCAATCTAACAGTGCTCCTGCCAAACACTTGCTAGCCGTCTAAGGGGGTATCAGCCAACCCCAAAATATTCAAAAATTAATTACGAGAAAACTGTACATGGTGCCACGATTAAACTTATACATAAATTAAGTTGCCCCATAACCAATCTAACAGTGCCCCTGCCAAACACTCGCTAGCTGTCGAAGGGGGTATCAGCCAACCCCAAAGTATTAAAAATTAATTACGAGAAAACTGTACATGGTGCCACGATTAAACTTATACATAAATTAAGTTGCAGCATAACCAATCTAACAGTGCTCCTGCCAAACACTTGCTAGCCGTCGAAGGGGGTATCAGCCAACCCCAAAATATTCAAAAATTAATTACGAGAAAACTGTACATGGTTCCACGATTAAACTTATACATAAATTAAGTTGCCCCATAACCAATCTAACAGTGCCCCTGCCAAACACTCGCTAGCTGTCGAAGGGGGTATCAGCCAACCCCAAAATATTCAAAAATTAATTACGAGAAAACTGTACATGGTGCCACGATTAAATTTATACATAAATTAAGTTGCCCCATAACCAATCTAACAGTGCCCCTGCCAAACACTCGCAAGCCGTCAAAGGGGGTAGCAGCCAACCCCAAAATATTCAAAAATTAATTACGAGAAAACTGTACATGGTGCCACGACTAAACTTATACATAAATTAAGTTGCCACATAACCAATCTAACAGTGCTCCTGCCAAACACTCGCAAGCCGTCGAAGGGGGTAGCAGCCAACCCCAAAATATTCAAAAATTAATTATGAGAAAACTGTACATGGTGCCACGATTACACTACTACATAAATTAAGTTGCCACATAACCAATCTAACAGTGCTCCTGCCAAACACTCGCAAGCTGTCGAAGGGGGTAGCAGCCAACCCCAAAATATTCAAAAATTAATTACGAGAAAACTGTACATGGTGCCACGACTAAACTTATACATAAATTAAGTTGCCCCATAACCAATCTAACAGTGCTCCTGCCAAACACTCGCTAGCTGTCGAAGGGGGTATCAGCCAACCCCAAAATATTCAAAAATTAATTACGAGAAAACAGTACATGGTGCCACGATTAAACTTATACATAAATTAAGTTGCCACATAACCAATCTAACAGTGCTCCTGCCAAACACTCGCTAGCCGTCGAAGGGGGTATCAGCCAACCCCAAAATATTTAAAAATTAATTACGAGAAAACTGTACATGGTGCCACGATTAAACTTATACATAAATTAAGTTGCAGCATAACCAATCTAACAGTGCTCCTGCCAAACACTTGCTAGCCGTCGAAGGGGGTATCAGCCAACCCCAAAATATTCAAAAATTAATTACGAGAAAACTGTACATGGTGCCACGATTAAACTTATACATAAATTAAGTTGCCCCATAACCAATCTAACAGTGCCCCTGCCAAACACTCGCAAGCCATCAAAGGAGGTAGCAACCAACCCCAAAATATTTAAAAATTAATTACGAGAAAACTGTACATGGTGCCACGATTAAACTTCTACATAAATTAAGTTGCCGCATAACCAATCTAACAGTGCCCTTGCTAAACGCTCGTCAGCTTCCGAAGTAGGTAGCAGCCATTCCAAATGTATTCAAAAGTTGGTTATGAGAACCCTGTACGCAGTTTTTCAATTAATTCTGTAAGTGTTAGTTAATAGTACTGAAGGGATGTGAAGGGTAGTTGTAAGGTTTAGTGTAAGTCATTGTTGTATTTAGTTGTGTCAGTGATAGTTATACACTTTTTAAAATCTCCAGTAGGGTGTACGTATTTAGTAATTGCAACAAAGGGGACAGAGATTGTTTTTTAAACTTGTTGTACCTACAGATAATAAACATCGTACATGTACAAAACGATGGCAACTTTTGAATTGTTTAGGGTTTTCCGATACTGTACTTTCTAAACAGAATAAGCAATTATCAATCATGCTGGTTGCCGATCTCAAAAGATATCTTTTTATATGTGTCCTATATTCGTCAAGGGTTAATAATGAATTACCCACCAATGCTTCATTGTTAACTATCAGGCTGAAGAAATATACAATATATACTCTACACCGCAAGGTATATGAGGTTACAGATTATACATACATACATACTCCACAATTATAGCTATCGTCTTGAATTGGATGTTGATCAATGGCAATCCTCCACTCAGAAAACTGCGAAGGCAAATATTGCTTATGTAGTTATTGAAGCAGCTAAAAAACTGCAAAAGTACTTTTAATTTTAGTTTTGATTTTTCAATTGTACTACCTAATGGATCTATGTAGCTAAATGTTTTTTGCTCAAAATCGACAATAGCTAAACACCAGTGATTTCCGTTTTGCAGTAGCGGCATTGCCAATTTTTTCTTATCAATTTTGATGTTGAACAGGAAATAATCAGTATAGTTAGTTTGTTGAAATATTATGGTAGAGTAATTTGTGGGTACAACTCTGAAATTGTTTCCACTCATGAGATTCACAACTAAGTCTACAAGATAATTATTTAACCATTGTCTAGTATTTAACGTTTCGTAGTCATTAATGTGCAACCGATAGCAGCAATCTGGATTACTGTAGCAAGCTACTATATATTCTCGTCCATTTTCTAATGTTTTATAAAACCAAATATCATCTACCAATCCATTTTCTAGGAAAACGAGTGATTTTATCGTTGTCCATCGACGGTCTTGTGCCGATAATTGTTGACAAGGAGCAACAATTTTCGGCAATAAATAAAATTCTATTAGTTTACGAGACCAAAAGTTTCTGTCCCGCTGTATTCTTTCTACCTTAATTCCTTTAGATGTATAAATAACAAAATCGCAACATTGGCGATTTGCAACTTCTAGGACGCCTTGTATTTGATAATAATACGAATGTGTTATTTTAAGTTTCTTATATACATCTAGGTAGTCAATATTTAAATCATTTGGATGTACATTTCGCGATGAAAATGGACACTTAACTTCTATAATACCATCTTCGGCTACAAAGCCGTCAGGAGATGCACCTATGAAAGGGTAGTCTCTGTGAATTAATAAACCAGCTTCGTTCACACAAGTATTAATTTTTTCTGCATATTGCTCTATTGCACCAGCCTCGACACCGCAAGGTAAATGAGGTCACTGATAATATATACATACATACATTGCTCTATTGCTTTCTTCTCGCATTTAATACCGTACTGAGTGGCTTCGTTATTAATAGATTTTCCACATAGGATGTCTTTTATAAGCGATGAATACGAAGAAGGATTCCTAGCTTTAACTACTCTTCCGAAGTATGTAATGGGACTTTAATTTTATTTCGACCTCGTTCGTTCTACCTAAAATTTCACTGGATTCGACCCATACTCGAATTCATTTTAGCCAGCGTTCAGGTGCCCGTGACCTGTAAAATTTCTTTATAAACATTGTATTGGGACTGCGCAGCTTCTTGCAGTTATTCCCGTTTAGGTTATATTTCTCCAAATTGTAATCATAAAGTCATTCTTTGTTCCATGTTAGAGATAAGACCGTTTCGTATTTCAACTTTTAACCTGCTTACTACCCGATGTATTTAAGCTTCTAAAAATAAGGTTTGATGAATCCTTTGTTGTCACGAATGTGTGAACACTGATTTCAAAGCTCAGTGTTTCTTTTAATAACTTAGTGCCTGAAGTTCTTTAGAATTGTCCTTGCAACGTGAAATTTGAGATTTGTGGAACTTTCCGATATGCAGTATCGCCAAGCGGGGCTTCCCCCCCACCGAATTTTGCTAAGTCAGATATGACCTCAGGCTTTCGCTGTTTGTTTTTCTACCTACGTTTTGCGCCAAGCTTTGGCAAAAGGAAGCAAGATTCGATAAGCCCTTGATGATTATGCATAGGGGATTATTAATTTTGGAACTCCAAACTTTCTTCCGATGGACAGTCACCAAGTCCTCGTGCATTTTGGAATTAATTAGTAGCGAACCCTCGAATAATACAGTTGTGAGGTGAAGTTCACACCCCGGTCCTCGGAGCCGGGGGGTTACGTTGTTTCGTGCTTAAGTAAGAATGTATTGTGTGGTCTTCGCACGATAATTAAATTTTGGGCGCAGTTCGGCGACAGTCTTCATAGCCGAAGGTGCGAAAATAAATAAGGGTTGAGCGAGAAGTAATGGGTTAGGCCCGCGAAACGTTTTTATTGGGAAAACGTCGTCTTAATGTTTAGTATGCTGTCCGCTCATTAAGGGTTGAGGGACGCAAAATTTGCCGTCTTGCACATCAAACCAAGACGTCGTTTTATAATTCCCGCCTGTGTGCTCGCGTAGTTCGAGAAATTCTGCTCTGCAAATTCTGATTACGTTCGTTGGGCCATCCCGAAGACTGGATTAACTTCTTGCCGACACTCTCCCAACCTGGTTCGTTCCTGTTTGGGGACCCGCACCACCGTAGCGTTCTGCCAAGCTTCACCGAGGCCGAGTTTATAGCACCCACCAACACCTATGCTTAGAGCTCAGGTAGGATCTATTTACTGTATCCGCTGCGTTTAATTTATGTGCCGAGTTAAGTGGTGACAATAGCTTTATTGTGCGTTCTTCAGTGTTCACAAACATTGCGTACGCTCGCTTAATTCTATTATTTGATTTGTTTGTTGTTAATCAGGGGCTTCACCCCTGTTATTTCGTTTTGCATACTTTGTAACAATATGTATAGATGTTAAGGTAACTTTTGCTTGGGGCCCCCGATAATTCATATAGGATGTACCCATTGTATTGAATTTGAGTCACCTTTGGGTAGTTTATTAAATGTAAATCCTGTCAACTTCAGCCTAGTTATTTGTTGTTTTTGAACCCTTTGGTCACTAATTAACGACGACTAACGTCGGATGTAAATGAGTGTAAAGCTAAAAGCATGTCCTTTGATTAAGCCAGCCCCAAAATTTGGGCTAGTGTTTGTGTTCTTTTGTTACCCTTTAGGGAGGGTGGCCTTTAAGGTAAGGCATTTGGTTTCACGGCCACCCTGCGTATTTGGACCTGAAGACTCGGAAGAGGCTTGGTGGACAACGCTGAGGGGGAGAGCGGCGAACCTGCGGGAACCTCCTCATAGCTTCATGAAGTTCTTGCGTTATTCACGCAAGCAACCCCCTTTTGAAAGCAAGTGGCGTCTTGGGTTATACATATTGAGTATGAGCATAGGGTAAGTGGCTTCGGTTTTAAGTGAACTTTCGAACTACCCCTTCCTGACTGAGCTAAGTTGAGGGCAACTGAAACAACGACATCTGTTCCGACACATTTAAGATCTGTGTTATTGTAAAAACCGGCGAACCCCCTTTACTTTTTTCCCCGATTTTGTCAGTTAAGGTGATTAATGTCGATTCGAGTAAATTATCATGTAACAAGTAGAAAGAAGTCAATCGCTTTTGAAGTTCTTTTATCCAACTTTCAGCTCTCCTCTGACCACGAGTGTCAATTTCAAGTTCGGAAATTTGGTTTGTAGTAAGTGTAAGTGATTCCAGATGTGATTCACATCTTTAATAAAAATATCAGACACTGATTGAACGACATCATGCGTAGCAATTGAGTCTTTTTCAGTACAAAATTTGCAGATAAAGGTACCACTGAAAGAACTAGAATTATCTGGCAATTCGCATTGTTGATGCACCCACTCTTTACATTGATCGCATTGAACCCATGCCGTTTGTTTGTCGAATGTACCTAACCCACAATAAACACATTGGGTAAAGTCATCTAATAAAATTAATTGGCTCATGTCACTTTTGTTGGTTTCAGGATTTTTTTTTACAGCAAGTTTCTGTTTTCTTAAATAATTGCCTAAGAAATGAGTAGGTAGAGGTGCGAAGTATTTTCTGAGAAATTAAGTGATAATTTGGATTTCCCCGTCAGTTTAGTTTTCATAATTTTTATTGTTGATTCCTTGTGAAGAAATAGTACATGCTCTCTTGTTCTACGGATAAATATAGAGAATTTCAAATTTTTTTCACCTTTGAATAGATTATTTTTCAAAAAACTAAAATAATTTTCAACGGGTGCGTTACTGCATCTGTTAAAATCATACCCAGATAAATTCAAAAGTACACCATTCCAGAGTGGAAAAAATAATAAATATTTCTTTAAAACCGTGTCGAGAAAGCTTTGAGTAAAATAAATATTTGTTGTATGCGTAATGTGATTGTTGGAAGACGGTTCGAAAGGAAGTAACTCTTTAAAATATTTATAAAAACGACTGCTACTATATAGCCGTTCATTCTTATCAGAAGAAGTTTCTGGCATATCTTTTAGAGACACGCAGTCTGTTTTACAATCATCTACAGCTAGACTTCCTGTACAGCAAATGATAATTAAATTTGAGTACGCATTTTTAACCTCAACATTATAAGAAGGTTCAGATAAAAGTAACGAAAAATTCGAGAACCAATTTACAACCTTCTCAAAATCTGTAAAAGTAATGCATGCCGCTACTACTTCTTTAAAAGAAATTTCTTGGGTATCATTTTTCGAAACAAGGTTAACGTCTTTGCTTACCATTTTCATAAAATGCTCACAGCATAAGTGAATAGTAACGAAATTTTGAGGTTTCTCTATTTTACCTGATATAATATTCATACAACGGTCTAAATATTCAATTAACGTTAATCTGTTACAAGCTTTAGAAATGGCATCAATATTTGCAAAACTAAAATCAGGGGCACTGTTAGATTGGTTATGAGGCAACTTAATTTATGTATAAGTTTAATCGTGGCACCATGTACAGTTTTCTTGTAATTAATTTTTGAATATTTTGGGGTTGGCTGCTACCCCCTTCGACGGGTTGCGAGTGTTTGGCAGGGGCACTGTTAGATTGGTTATGAGGCAACTTAATTTATGTATAAGTTTAATCGTGGCACCATGTACAGTTTTCTTGTAATTAATTTTTGAATATTTTGGGGTTGGCTGCTACCCCCTTCGACAGCTTGCGAGTGTTTGGCAGGGGCACTGTTAGATTGGTTATGGGGAAACTTAATTTATGTATAAGTTTAATCGTGGCACCATGTACAGTTTTCTTGTAATTAATTTTTGAATATTTTGGGGTTGGCTGCTACCCCCTTCGACGGCTTGCGAGTGTTTGGCAGGGGCACTGTTAGATTGGTTATGGGGCAACTTAATTTATGTATAAGTTTAATCGTGGCACCACGTACAGTTTTCTTGTAATTCATATTTGAATATTTTGGGGTTGGCTGCTACCCCTTTCGACGGCTTGCGAGTATTTGGCAGGAGCTCTGTTAGATTGGTTATTAAGCAACTTAATTTATGTATAAGTTTAATCGTGGCACCATGTACACTTTTCTCGTAATTAATTTTTGAATATTTTGGGGTTGGCTGCTACCCCCTTCGACGGCTTGCGAGTGTTTGGCAGGGGCACTGTTAGATTGGTTATGGGGCAACTTACATTATGTATAAGTTTAATCGTGGCACTACGTACAGTTTTCTTGTAATTCATTTTTGAATATTTTGGGGTTGGCTGCTACCCCCTTCGACGGCTTGCGAGTGTTTGGCAGGAGCTCTGTTAGATTGGTTATGGGGCAACTTAATTTATATATAAGTTTAATCGTGGCACCATGTACAGTTTTCTCGTAATTAATTTGTGAATATTTTGGGGTTGGCTGCCACCCCCTTCGACGGCTGGCGAGTGTTTGACAGGGGCACTGTTAGATTGGTTATGGGGCAACTTAATTTATGTATAAGTTTAATCGTGGCACCATGTACAGTTTTCTCGTAATTAATTTTTGAATATTTTGGGGTTGGGTGCTACCTCCTTCAACGGCTGGCGAGTGTTTGACAGGGGCACTGTTAGATTGGTTATGGAGCAACTTAATTTATGTATAAGTTTAATCGTGGCACCATGTACAGTTTTCTCGTAATTAATTTTTGAATATTTTGGGGTTGGCTGCTACCCCCTTCGACAGCTTGCGAGTGTTTGGCAGGGGCACTGTTAGATTGGTTATGGGGCAACTTAATTTATGTATAAGTTTAATCGTGGCACCATGTACAGTTTTCTTGTAATTAATTTTTGAATATTTTGGGGTTGGCTGCTACCCCCTTTGACGGCTTGCGAGTGTTTGGCAGGGGCACTGTTAGATTGGTTATGGGGCAACTTAATTTATGTATAAGTTTAATCGTGGCACCACGTACAGTTTTCTTGTAATTCATTTTTGAATATTTTGGGGTTGGCTGCTACCCCTTTCGACGGCTTGCGAGTGTTTGGCAGGAGCTCTGTTAGATTGGTTATTAAGCAACTTAATTTATGTATAAGTTTAATCGTGGCACCATGTACACTTTTCTCGTAATTAATTTTTGAATATTTTGGGGTTGGCTGCTACTCCCTTCGACGGCTTGCGAGTGTTTGGCAGGGGCACTGTTAGATTGGTTATGGGGCAACTTAATTTATGTATAAGTTTAATCGTGGCACTATGTACAGTTTTCTTGTAATTCATTTTTGAATATTTTGGGGTTGGCTGCTACCCCCTTCGACGGCTTGCGAGTGTTTGGCAGGAGCTCTGTTAGATTGGTTATGGGGCAACTTAATTTATGTATAAGTTTAATCGTGGCACCATGTACAGTTTTCTCGTAATTAATTTTTGAATATTTTGGGGTTGGCTGCTACCCCCTTCGACGGATTGCATGTATGAGAGGTTTTATTTAGTTGTTAGGATATTGTTGTTAATATAGATATTTATTCCTTACGTATTTCTGGCTATGTATGGTTTTTAAACTAAGGAAATCGAGTAATAGCCTATACGTGGTAGTGTGTGCGGCTATCTACATCTTTTGATTTTGTGGTTGCTTCGGGTATCGTCGTTAAAATTGGCTGCTATCTTTTGTCTGCTGTTTTCACACCGCTCCAGTGGCCACTTCCAGACGACGCGACTTAGATAACTACTTGATATTTTGTACAATTTTAGACTTTAGGGGCCCAATAGAAGAAAAAAAATGTAAAAATGTCACCGGCCTAGGGGTGAAAAATTATAGTACTTATATAAATACTTGCCGCAATTATAAGTTTTGAGAATCGAAAAATCTGAAAATCATCCCCCAACCCCTTAGGAGATAAAAGTTGAAGTAAGAGATAAGATTACATTTATTACAGTTAAAAGTTTTGGGGTTTTAATAAAGAAAAACAAATGAACTCGAAATGGCTACAATCATTCCCCAACCCCTTGGGATACGAAATTCACTTACGTCACATTAGGAAATAACCTGTGTTTGTTTAATTTAAAAACATAATATCGAGTGCGAAGAACGGGATTTTCTGCTAGTTGATAGTAACATTGGAGTTGAAGCCCATATTACTCAGTAGGTACTACTTACGGTATCAACTTGCAATCCTAATCCTCTCTAATGAGTGGGCTAAATACCTTCCACTATGTTAGTTAGTAAGTTCCTATTCCAGATACTGCCCATCGTACTTTGAGTATGCTTACCGCTGCCAACCGTCCCGCATTGTGCGGGACGGTCCCGCAATATTAGTACTGGTCCCGCATTCAAATAATGCATTGAAATCACACCGCTAGTCCCGCATTCCTTAGTATATTCTTATAGTTATTCGTAATACACTGCTGCGAAAACTGTGATGTTTTACGTATTTCGCGTTTGACGTTTGACAGACAGATTCTAAAAGCTCATTCACCATAAAACAGGCTCGTACGATTAAATGCACTCATCGAATAGTGACTGTACTCTATGTAGCCTCTCCCACCGAGCTTTGTAGAGTAGTGGTTAGCACATCTGCTTAGCATTCGGGGGGTCGCGGTCGCGGGTTCGATTCCCCTGGCCCTCTGCTCTGATTCAGGTTTTTAGGTGATTTTCCTGAGGCGAATGCCGGGGCAGTACTTCTCCACTTTTCCTGACCTGTCTTCCATTCTCCACCCCTCCTTTCCCTCGCCCATCCTATAATTCCCGTTCTTGGTTGAAGAGGGATGAAAGGTTCCTATAGCAGCCCGCCCCCAGTTGGGGGAATTGAAATAACCCTGAACCCTTACCTTACCCGTAGCCTCTCCCTAGTCCTAGTACAATATCTCCTGTGCATGCCAGGGACTAATGCACCCAGTCACAGAGCGGATTTTTCTCTAATAAATGCTATGTGGACATCAGAAAAACAGCTTTAAATGTAGAAACAATGCTCGAAATGTTAATTGTAATATGTAATATGGAAGCTATGAAAACCTTCCAAATGTTAAAAGAAAACCCAGAACTAGAAGTGTCATAGCAATAACAACTTAGATTTTAAAAATAATAGTGGAGGACAATAAAAAATGTGATATATTTGCATACAGTGACCACCAAAAAGTCGACATCATATAGAAAAAATTTTGATTTTTCAAAAAACTTTTTACGAAAATAATTTGTGCTTATCTGAAAACCTATTTAATCCCTATCATACATACTAAATGATTTTTATTTGAAATCGGCATTAAAATACCTCGAAATCGTCACTAAAATACGGGAAATCGGCATTAAAGTAATCCATTGTTTTTTGTAGGTGTCGAGGCGACAGATAAACAACAACCGACGTTAACATAACCTACAAATGGTTGTTAAAATGTTATAATTTCACGATTTCTCGATTTCAAATAAAACATAATGTACCTACTACTCCTCGGCACTGCAGTTCCTTTTTATCCCTCATGTGGTTTATTTGCCTTGGCCCTACAGGTGTCGGCAACTAAATACACATTTGTGATAAAAAGTTAAACTTCAGTGCCTTGGTATACAAACTACTATTACTTATTTAGAAAATGGCGTTTTTTGAAATTGTCAGAATTCAAAAAGTGCTATTTTCGGATATTAGGTAAGTAAGACTTGAAGCTGAGGACCACAAAGGTGTATATAGATGACGACCTAACAAGAGAAAAAAGAAGCATCCAAAAAGAGATCAGAGATATCGCGAAGGAAGAAAGAGCTAAAGGAAACACAGTTAAAGTAGGCTATAAGAAAATAAAGATAAACGATGAAGAATATTAATGGAACACAGCAGAGCAAGGAGTAACAAGAGTGGAGAGGCAGAAAACAGAGCAAAACAACTGCTAAAAGCCACAAAAGAGAACATAGACAGAACAGGTGTAATAATTAACCAGGCAATGAAAAAGGCTATGATCAAGGAAAATCAAAACCAGGAACCAGCAACGTAGAATGAACGGGAATCAAATTTCGCCAAAGATACACAGTGTGAGGAGAAAGAAAGACATATGAGGACGAGACAGTACAACAAAGCATTACCAAACCAAAAAAAAAGAAACACAAAACAATTAGAATCGCAACATGGAACGTAAGAGGAACATACGAAGTAGGAGCACTGAAAAACTTAGTAAGAGAAATTATGAAATATAAAATAGATGTAATATCAATACAAGAAACGAAGCAAAAGGATAACAAGATTAGAGATATAGATGCCTATACCTTGCTTAACAGCGGCGGGCAGAACAGGAGATTAGGTGCGGGATTTCTGGTCAGTAAAACTTTCAGGGAAAATATAATAAAGTTCACGCCCATAACTGACAGAATGAGCTACCTAAGAATCAAGGGAGAACACAGGATGTTGCATTTACTAAATATACATGCACCGACAGAGGAAAAAGATGATGAAGAAAAAGATTGCTACTATGAGATGATGGACAAGGAGTACCAAAACATGCCAGGTTACGACATAAAAATAATATTGGGAGACTGCAACGCAAAGATAGGAAGAGATGAGATTTACAGGCCAACAATATGCAGATATAGTAAACATGCAGTAACAAATGAGAACGGGAGAAGACTAATAGGTTTCGCGACAGAAAAAAATATGAGGATAAGGAGCACACAGTTTCAGCATAAAAACATATACAAGGGCACATGGACAACACCGAATGGGCAAATAGCAAATCAGATCGACCATGTATTAATCCAAACACAACATGCAAAGAGTATAACAAACATCAGAAGCTACAGAGGAGCTGACGCAGACTCAGACCACTTTTTAGTAGGAATGCAAATAAAACAACAAATAAAAGAGGCAAGAGTAAGGACCAAAACGAAAAGGAAGACCTATAATGCGATGAATCTACTGGAAGAAGACGTACAAGAGAAGTACCAACGACAAATAGAGAACAGATTTAAAAAAGTGGACGAGCAAAGAAACATGGAAGCTAAATGGAAACAATTACAAGATATAATGCTGGAATCAGCAGAGAACTTCCAACTGGGAAGAAAACAAATAAGAAGAGTGGTTAAACTCAGAGTGTACAACAGCATTGAATGAAAGAAACCTTGCCAGAGAAACAATGATAAAATTAAATACCGAAGAAAGTAAGAGAAAATATCGGGAACAAAGGAGAAGAACAAAGAGCATTCTAAGACAAGCGAAACGGAGACACAGAGAAAAAGAAATACAAGTCCTGGAAGAAAAATACATCAACAAGAAAATAAGGAATTTTTACCAGGAAGTAAAAAAAGAAAAAAGGGGGATTCAAAGGAAAACAGTGTACTGCAAAGATAAAGATGGAAATTTGATAGAAGGAGAGAAGGAAATAATAGAAAGATGGAGAGAATATTTCAAGGAGATGTTGAATGATCAATGAATGCGGACGGAAGAAAAGGAAAGGGTTCGTGAAGGAGAAACCGTCAAGGAAGAAGTAGCAGGAGCAGAAAAGCAAGCACCGACAATGGAAGAAGTAAAAAAAGTGATTAATCGATTAAAAAATTACAAAAGTCCGGGCGAAAACGAAGTAAGAGCAGAATTAATAAAATACGGAGGTGAGGAAATGTGCAACAGAATTAATGAAATAATACGAGAAATATGGGAAACAGAGACTGTGCCAGAAAGCTGGACCAGAGCAGTATTAATACCAATACATAAGAAACGGGACAAGACAGAGTGCAGCAACTACAGGGGGTAGCCTTATTGGACACTACGTATAATATACTGGCAACAATAATAAAAGAACGTCTGAACGGATACGCTGAGAAGATTATAGGTGAATACCAATGCGGCTTCCGAAATAACAGGTCAGTGATGGACCAAATTTTCACCCAAAAACAAGTACAAGCCAACTCCTATGAGCACAAGTTAAACATTTACGCCCTGTTCATAGACTTTAAGCAGGCATACGACTCAGTGGACAGGGAACAATTGTACAATGCAATGAAGGGGCTAGGAATACCAAAAAAACTGATAAACCTGGTGAGAATGACACTACACGGTACGGAAAATAAAGTGAAAACCAATGGATGGATGTCAGAAAAGTTTAAAATAAAAAAAGGTTTACGACAAGGAGACCCTCTTTCAACGGTCCTCTTCGGTTTGGTTTTGGAAAAAATAATAAGGGAAAGCAATATAAACGAAAAGGGAACTATATACAACAAGAGCCACCAATGTCTAGCATACGCGGACGACATCACAATGCTAGCGAGATCAAAAAAAGAACTGTGTAGAATAGCAAGTAAGTTAGAAAAAGCTGCAAGAAGGATGGGACTGACAATAAATGAACAGCAAACAAAGTTCATGGAAATGGGAAGAACAGAAGAAAGAAATGGACACAGACAAAACATAAATATAAGACTAGGGGATAACCGTGAAATAGAAATCGAAAACGTAGAAAGTGTTTCTTGGCACGTTAATAACAGAAAATAGTGACGGTAGTAGGGAAATCGGGGGAAAAATAGTGAACGGTGACAGATGTGATACTAGTATATAGAGTATACAGAATAGTAATAAGACCGACGGTAACGTATGCGTGCGAGACGTGGGTGATGAACAAAGCAGACCAGAATAGACTCGAGGTATGGGAGAAAAAAATACTACGAAGGATCTATGAAGGAAGAAGAGTAGGAGAAACATGGGAAAGGAGAACCAACGAGGAGGTCAGACAACTGTATGGAGAACCGAGTATCATAGGGAGTAATCAAAGCACAAAGGGTGAGATGGCTGGGACACATCGAAAGGTTAGCACAAGAAAGAACCACAAAAATCGTACTGCGTGGAGGCTTAGAAGGCACACGAAGGAGAGGAAGAACTAGACAAAGATGGCTGGAGGCAGTAAGGGAAGACCTGGAAAAGCTATATATAACAAAGTCCTTTTCACAGCTCGGTGGTTACTACTGGTGTTGACTATAACCCCTTTCCCAGTCAAAAATTTCCTATATATATATATATAGAAGACTTGAACGTGATTTCTTAAAGTGTGTTATTTTGAGCGAACTAGACAATCTCAAGGCCAGAAATCACATTTTTTTTTTAACTTTAGCTAAAATTTAATTTTTCGATTTCTTTAAAATGCTTTTTAAAATTTCACGTACCAAGACTTAATTTTAAAATTCATTTTTTTTAAGTGAAGACTAAAAATGTATATTGGGAAAAATAATATAAAATGTTAATAACTCCTTTACATTTTTTATTATTTACGGAAGAGTTATATGTTCACATAATTTTTACTTTTTTATACAAGACGCTTTTTAGGAAAAATATGTTATTTGTTCCTCACTGGTAAACATCAATTCATCAAGTCACTGTATTCACCTTGAAAATGTTTCTTAACTGGCTAGCCTGTAAATTTTTAACTGGCTAGCCAGGGGCGGATGGGGTGGGGTAAACCGGCCCGGGAAACCATGAACACCGGCCCGTTCCATTTTTATTTAAAAAATTGTTAGGCACTTTTTATTAAGGGAGCTATATAAAATAAGGACTTATTCGTATTTTTCAAATTCTTTTAATATTTCTCTAAGTAAAAACACATAATATGTACATGTTAGGATAAATAAAAACTAATGGCAACTAGTTCCTGGTCCTGGTCATTGGTATTGGACAGAAAAAAATTGTGAAACACATCATATTTTTGATAAAACGGGCCTACATATCCGCTTATATTTTTGTTTTCATAAACATAGATATTGTAACGACCTTGGGGTCAGGCAGTTGTCTATATATGACTCAGCGTCCCGTGCGACGCGTGAGTCAGCCTTCCAGATCATTCCAGAAAGTGTAACGACCTTCGGGCCAGATCGCATCAAAACATTCCAGAACGACCTTGCGTGCGAACACGTCAGCGTCTCTGGATTAATCGAGCAAGGTCTGGACGTTTCTAGGATGACTCACCCGGCGTGTATATAAACCGCTGCAGTGGGAAAAATCGACAGTTCTCATCCAAACTCGAAGCGCGTGAACTGCAATATAAATGAACCCGTGTGTACATAACTCTAGTGAAATAAATAACCCGTGAATAACAAATAAATATAACCATATAAATCATTAATGTTAAGTCGTGTATAAATAAATAAAGTATATCTGTTGTTAGAAATAGTCCTGTTAGTTTATAAATAATGTGAGTTCCGCGTTTAATAGTTGCCTTGTAAATAGTTAAGATAAATCGTTGTAAATAAATGTTTAATACAAGAAGCGTCGTATAATTTTTAAATAGCCCAGAAAGTAAAAACCTAAGAATATTAATATGTCGGTGCTTAATATAAAAGTGAGCTTTTAAACAAATCGCTTTCTTCGGCCAAAACATTCATTACTTCCTCATTATTTATTTTGTTTAAGACTGGAGTCTCAACATTCATAAGCATGAATGTTATGCTACTAATATTATTTCGGTTAAATCCGTGATTCTTTTTGTGCGCTGGTTTTTGTTATATTTTTTTTTCAAGGGTCATAGCTATGGACCGGCCCCCGTTCTGGCCAAAGCCAGCGGCCCTTCGGGAAATTTCCAAAAATTCAGACTGGCCCATCCGCCCCTGTGGCTAGCCAGTAACATTTTACAAGCGCGCTGATAGATAAATGATAGCGTGCAAAGCCAGAGTTGTCTTCCTTAGTATGTGCCATATTGATGAATTTAGTTGCTTGTCAGTTTGACATTTTGATTAAATGGTAAATTTCTAGTTATTTACAAATAAATAACAAATAAAATATTCAACAATACACGCAGGGTAACAGGTTTTACTGGCTCAAGAAGGTGACTGGCGAGCCAGTCATATGCTTCGCCAGTAAAAACCCTCGTACCAAGCTAGTAATGTTAAATACTATTTCAATGATAATATCTATTTAAATGGCTTCTAAAGAGTCTAATCTATCCCTGTTAATGAATTGCAGTTACAAAAACCCTGTAAATGTTCTTTTACAGTTGTCTAAATGAGGCCACATGTAAACTGGATAAAGAAAAGTCTCCTCATTTAGACAACTGTAAAAGAACATTTACAGGGTTTTTGTACCAGTAATTCGTTAACAGCGTTAGATTCGATTTTTTAGAATCCATTTAAATAAATATTAATTATCATTGAAAAATATTTCACCTAAAAAGAACATTGCATCAAAAATGTAAAATTATGCGAATATATTACTTTTCGCTAAATAATAAAAAATCTAAAGGAGTAATTAACATTTTATATTATTTTTTTTCAATTATAACTTTTTAGTCTTTACCTAAAAAATTTTAATTTTAAAATTAAGTTTTGGTATGTGAAATGATGAAATATTTAAAAAAAATTAAAACTACATTTTAGATAAAGTTCAAGAAAAATATGCGATTTCGGGCCTTGAGATTGTTCAGCTAGCTAATACAAATACACTCTAAAACAAATCGCATTGAAGTCCTACTTAATTTCCGAAAAATAGCAGTTTTTGGATTTTGACCATTTCTAAAAATGAAATCTTCTAAAACAGTAAAAATCACTCGGTATATACGTAGCAAAAAGTTTTTTGGAAAATAAAAGTTAAAAACTCCCATATTATGCAGACTTTTTGGCATTCACTGTATATTGTTATCCCCCTCCTCCCGGAGAGAGTAATAATGTTCCGCATTCGGAAATTCAATAGTTAGCAGCTTACGTATTCTGTTTTGGCCATTTTTTGAAAGCACAAAATCTTACTTTAGTGTAAAATGTGTTCAGCAACTTTTAAATGTTTAATTAAACTGTTGGAAAATAGAAGTGACAAAATACACCATCTAAATCGTTCTACGTTACATAAAAAGTTCAAATTTGTAGTATTCAATGTCATAATATATGACGTAATTTACTTTCTCATCGTCTCTCAATATTAATTTGATCTTGTTGTCATGGGTAAAGAAAAAGAATAGAAATTACGGCAATATGTTTACAACACTGCAAAGAAAGCGAATCATTACTACAACAAAAATACATTTTTTATATTATAATATAATGTTCGGTGATTGGCTAATTGAAATTATTATTTCCATTAAACTTACAATAATACAGAAAAATACGTATTGAGTTATTCCTTTCTAACTCTTTTACTAAACTTAAAAGCATTCGTTTGCCCTACACAAACTCAAATTTCCCGCTATTTATCTATACGATAATTTGATATACCGGTTATGGATTTGTAGCAGTACTACCAACCTCTATGTTAAACAGTTAAACATTTTAAAATCTGTTTAGCAACCACTTAAGCTCTTCAGTAAAGCGGGTTGTCTATACAAAAAATTGTAAAAAGCACAGATTGGCAAATACATTTGTCCGTGATAGTACATCAGCAATTTCATATTTAAAGGTATCTGTAACCCAACTGACAGTATGTAGATCAAGATCTGGAAAGTAATCAAAGAACCGTTCTTTGGGTTTGGTACGATGCCTTATAACTGTATCCTTGATGTCGTCAAAAGTAATATTTTAACTATCTTCCAAAAACAAAGTTAACTTTGAAAAGGCAGCTATCTTGGTTTGTTCTTCTTTCTGTTTCTGCAATTCTTGACTTATAAGCATAATTGCGAGGAATGATAGTTCGTGATGTGTAGTGATAGGTAATTAAAAAAGTTTAGTAGATAATAGTACTATATGAAACTAGTCCTCAAAGTAAGGCTTTAGGGGACGAGTCGTAATGTTTCCGGACGAGGCGGAGCGAAGCGCAGCCGAGTCCGTAATATGAAGATGAGTCCTCTAAAGCCATTTGAGGACGTGTTGCATACAACGTTTTTTTGTATTAGCTCTCCAAACATTATAATATGAAGTTTCAATTACCATTAACGCGGCATTATATTAGGAGACTGCGCGAAAATGTATTTTTAGCTCCCCAAACTAGTTACTTTGGAAACTGTCTAGGATCCTCAAAATTGCCATTTAGAGGCCTTGTACTTAAAGTCGTCATGGCAACTAATGTTTGAGTCCGCTAAAATGTTGCCATGACGACTTTAAGTACAAGGCCTCTAAATGGCCATTTTGAGGATCCTAAACAGTTTCCAAAGTAACCAGTTTGGGGAGCGAATACAAAAAAATTTTTGTATATACCTGCATCAGAATCGCCGTTTAAAGCACGCCTGAGCGTGCGAAAATAAGCGATTAAAGCTCGCCGAGCTTTAAAGGTTGTCAAGGAAACGACTGCATGCAACAACGGACATGGACGGGACAAAAACGTAAACAATTCTCGTAACTATAGTAGCAATATTTTTATGGCCTCTCGATTTATCACGACAAAAATTATTTCTAAGTTTTTAGTGCGTAATTTATTTCCAGTGTTGCAGGTATAATAAAAAATAGCGTAAAGTATTCGTGGATAACTGGTCTTTAAAACACTTGCTCTATTTCGAGCACTCCGGCTACGCCGTCGTGCTCGAAAACTCGCGCGTGTTTTAAAGACCTTGTTATCCACTCATACTTTAATATACTATTTATTAACGGAGATAACGAATTAATTATATTGAGAGTGGTGAACTAGTAATAGCTATTAACATATCTAGGAATGTTATGAGTATATAACTGCCGCAGGTGCTGTTTTGAAATCCGAGCTCGTAGAGCGAGGCCTCAATAGCCCGCACTTGGTTAAGGTGGTAGGATTCACTTGAAAATTCGTAACAAATCGCTTATGCAACTTATCATACACTTCTAGCTCAAATAAATTTTACTGCCGAGGATTACATGTAGGGATTCTCGACAGGGGATAGATGATCTACCTGACTAGGCTGTAAATGACAATTTTATAATAAGATGCACGTCTCCCAGCACTTGCATTATTTATGTGGACAATAACAATAAGGATTGTTTTAACTGATAAAGATGTCAACAAAATTATCCACAGTTTTACAGAAAATTAATTTACGATTTAAAAAGAAATTATAGCACGAGCTATTTATTAGTATACATTTAAACAAAGCCAAATAAATGCTTGTCAAATAAGATACAGGATAAGTCGGCAGGAGAAGGAAATATTTTGAGGATGTGTTCAGCAAGTCAAAATAAGCCAATATATTCTCAACCGCTACGAACACATTACAGGGGGGTTAAAATTAGATTTGTGTCATTTTACTGAAAGCTGGTACACGATACCAAATTGAAAATTGGCAGATATTTTTTAGCAATAAAAAGTCTTATTTAAGAAATGTTTTAATTTTTTATGCATGGCGTTACGGGATTGAAATTAGCAACCCCTACAAATGTTTTTATTGGATTTTATTTGGCGGAGAAGAATTTGAATACCAAAAAATATATAGTGTAAAGCTTGATTTACTTAAACACTTTCTTTGTTCTTTCAATTTTGATTAATCAGTAGATTTTCTGTAAAATAATAAAATATGTTATGTATGGGGTGGATTAGACCCCGTTAAAACCATACCTACAAATTAAAGAAATTTTTATTGATAAACCCTCTTCTTTATAGAAAAAATCTGTCAATTTTCATTTTAATATCTT